>PVIR01001763.1:0-26427 GCA_004026965.1 Petromus typicus
AGAAACCTGTCTGTTCCTGAGCTGGCGAATCAGGAAAGGGACGAGTCACTGGGTCGCCGAGGGGACAGCAGTGGTGGCTCTTGGCAGGTCAGCCTTTGTGCCAATTACAGATGCCAGGGGAATAAGTAGACAGCTTTCCCCAGTGCAGCTCACCGCTGGGTACGTCTGCACGGCCCACGCACCTGAGTGCTGCCCGCCCCACGTTTATTCCCCTTTGTCCCCTTTGTCCGCTCTCCCTCTGGCCATTTCTTCAAGATGTACTTTTCTGCATGTAAAAGTGCTGGTGCAGAGCAGAGCCTGGTACTTAAGGGCTGCAGGGGCTCCTGGGAAGAGCCTGGGGCCCCAAGAACAGGACTGGACTGGACCCCTCCAGCCAGCCCTGGACTCACTGAGCATGAGTGAGGCCCGTGCTTCCCAGGGTGGCTGCTTGCTCCGCCCTCAGCTCCACACCCCGGGACCCAATAGCAGCCTTCACAGCCCCTGGCAGGGGCAGCGAGCCAGGTCCATTTAACCAGACAGCTCCGGACACTCCTTCCAGCCCACAGCCATTTGCTGATACCTGCTGGGTGCTGAGCAGAAGGCCGGAAGCTGGGAGGACTTAAGGTCACAGCAACAGCTTTTTCCCTGGAGGAGGGTGTGCTGCTGGCCAATAGAAGGATGGTGGAGGCGACCCCCTCCCTGCCCTGGGCCATGTCGGTGATGATTTGGAGGCTCCGAGAAGGGTTTCCACTTCTGAGAGTGGTACAGGAGTGGTGAGCTGTGCATCAGACCCGGACCACAG
This sequence comes from Petromus typicus, assembly GCA_004026965.1. Classification (NCBI taxonomy): domain Eukaryota; kingdom Metazoa; phylum Chordata; class Mammalia; order Rodentia; family Petromuridae; genus Petromus; species Petromus typicus. The sequence goes on from PVIR01001763.1 coordinate 782, forward strand.
GCAGATGCTCTGCAGGTCCCGCAGCCCAGGTGTGGTGTCTGCCCATGGGGAGCCAAGGAGAGAAAGGCTGTTCTTCAGTACCACAGAAACTACCCCATAAACCCTGCTGCACTGCTTGGCCAGCCCGCTCCTCCCCTCTTCCCCCAGAGCTTTCTGGTGGGGGTGCACACTTCCTCTGGGACACTGAGCTAGGTGTCAGCATGCACGCTGTAGATCTGCCAGCTAGATGCCTTATTTACCCTGGTGCCAGCATGCTAGGCCAGGGCAGCCTCAGTGTTCCTTTCCTGGTGCTGTCCATGGGCTGCCCACATGACAGCCAGGCTGAATTAAGGTCGCAGGGAGCCAGCCCCTTTGTCAGCCAACCCCTCCTGACAGCTGCTCAGTTGGGAGGAACTTCTCACTTCTGTGTTAACTTCTCCAACTTGGCCGAATCTTCCTAAGGCCAAGCTCAGTGGCTCTGGGCCGTCACAGTGCAAGGAAACCACCTTTGTGAGTCTTGGTGGCTTCTGGGACCTGGGCATTGGAATGTTTCAAACCTCCCTTCGGCGGCTCTAATGTGTGGTACGGGTGGGAACTCATGGCTACCTGAAGCACATATATAACCAGTGACCTGCCAAGGACTAAATAGATGGATTCCAAGGCTCCTTACCTTTCTTGTCTGGTTTATACAAAGCAGAGTTGATTTGGAGAAGACAGATTTGAGTAGAACGGCGATCCTGGCCATTGCTCGGTATGAACTCCGTGTTCTCTGTCAGGTAAGCCACTGGCTGACCTCTGGCTTCCTTTCTAGGAAGAGTATTTTATTTATTTATTTGTTTTTTAGGTTTTTTGAGACAGGGTCTCACTTTGTAGTTCAGGCTGGCCCTGAGCTCAGCCTCCAACTCACATCACAGCAATCCTCCTGCCTCTGCCTCCCGAGTGCTGGGATTACAGGCGTGAGCCACCACGCCCGGCACTGTGGTATGTGGTACTGGTTGCTGCTGGGTGTGGGTCTCCACACCCAGTATTGTTATGTGGTTACTGAGGATCGAACCCGGGTCCTTGCACTTGCAAGACAGGCGCCGGAACCACTGAGCTAACTCCCCAGCCGGGAAGAGTGTTTTAAAACACTGTGGATGCAAATAATACATCCCAGGAACGCTGACAAGTACACAGGAGACCCAGTTAAATTTCAGTTGAAATAATCGATGAAATGTTTCGGTGTAAGTAATATTTGAAATAACATAGGAGAATTTATTTTTTTAAAAAACTCGATAAAATATTCAAGTTTAGGCGTCCTTCACTTGATAAATCTGGTGATTGTAACAGATTGTTAATATTCCTTTTGTTATAAATGACAAATTGCCAGCTCAAACTAGTTCAAGGGGAGAGAAAAAGAAAACATACTGCTTGTCTAGTAGAAAAGTCATTGTATTGAAGCTGTCTTTAGAGGTACCCAGGGGGGTCTCTCTCATCTTTTAGTTTTCCTTTCTTTATCAAGGTTTTTGCAAATTCAGGGGAAGGAAGGCCCGGCTACTCTGGGTCTCACAAAGCTCTAAGAGCCTATCACCGCACAGAGGAGGAAGTTTCTCCAGAGAGCTTGAAGACAGGGAAGACTGACTTTCCAGATTGAGTCCTCTGTTTACTCCTGAGCCCCCGTGGCCGAGGGGTTGGCTATAGTCACCCTTGTCATCCTTAGGGAACTGGTCCCGGAACCCTCACAGTACCAAAGTCTGCAGTGCTCGAGTCTCATCTAACCTGCCTCAGCTGACCCATGAGTACCTCTACCCTTAGGTACGGGGCCAGTTGTGTCCTTGAGGGCTGAAGGGCAAGAGACACAAAGCTTACCCCGTCCTGCTTTGCACTGTAACTTTCTGTCCATATATCTCCTGTTTGAGTTCGAGATCTATTAGGTTAGTTCTACTAGAGCATAAGGTTTGGCAAGGTGGAAATTGTCTTCACTCTTCCACAAGGTCCACCATGGACCTGGATGAATATGTTAGTTATTGGACAGAGAAATTCCCATCCATCTCTCATTGCCAATAACTATCAGTTAGTAGCCCTACCTACCTTAGCTCTCACTCAAGGCCTGTATATTAGACTCAAATTTTTCATAATGAGATTGCCTATCTCACCTTCCGGAAGTTCTCCTCACTCTAAGGTATACACAATGGCGTTAAGAGTAACTTAATAGAAATGTCAGGCATGCAAAAGCTGCACACCTCTAACCTGTCTATTCCTGCACTTAGCGGTTCTCTGGGGGCGAGCGTCTCAAAAGGAGATACACAGAAAGGGAGATTCCTTAAGTAAAGCAGGTAGTTTCCCCTGTCAGGGTGGCTGGGATTTGGTTTTAACAGAGTTTAGGAATAGCACTGAAGGGAGTGTAGTTCTTTCTCCTCCCAGTCCTGCAAACTTGCAGGGAGCCGTGATCATGGCGTCTTGCGGTGGAATGGCCCCTGGGGATGTGGGTAGTAAATATGGGACAGGTAAATGCCGCTAGTTTACCCCTTGTTACAACTGATAAGAATCATATCCTGCCCAAAGACGCTAAAGAGAGAGAGCTGGGAACCCTCCAGCAAGGAAAAGCTGTCAAGTGGCCCCAGGTGGGTTGCCAGCCTACAGAGGGGAGGGAGGGAGAGCAGAGCTCAGAGAGGACAGGCGTCCACAGCCCAGGACACTCACTCTCCTGCACTGTAATCTCTCCAGTCAAGTATAAAACTCTAACAGCTAAACTCTTAAGCTCTAAAATCTGAAATAGTGTTCTCATTATCTGCAGCCATTTGCTTTGCTGTGCATTAGTCGTTTCTATCCCTCCCATCTGACAACTCAAAATAAACCACTCCTCTCAAAGTGCAGCGAGAAAGTCACAATCTCTAGCTTGTTTAGAGCCTTTGATGTCCCAGCTGTGATAAACTGAGCCCAACAGAGGAGTCAGAATCGTTCAAGAAGAGCCCTTCCCTTTCACCCGCGCACCGCCCTCCCAGCGAGGCGGCCTCTCTGGGTCGCACTCCGTGTACAGGATTACGTTTGAGGATGTGAACATGGAGCCAGATCCATTATTGTCCAATTTATATTTTAACTCAAGTCATAACATTTTATAATAAATGTTTATATCAGATTCCTTTTTCTTTTAGTTTTTTGAAACAGGGTCTCACTTTGTAGTTCAGGCTGACCCTGAATTTGCTATGTAGCCCAGGTGAGCCTGGAACTCAGCAGTCCTCCTGCTTCATCCTCCTGAGTACTGGGATTACAGGTGCTCAGATTCCTTTTTCTAGCAGAGGAACCCTTTCATAGCAACTCCCCAAAAGATACCAAGCAGTGCAGATCCCACCCTCCCCAGCATGAGGCTGCCCCCAGGCTTGCGGTTCCCTGTGGACTTGCAGTTTAACTTGAAAATGAAGGAAAATTTAAAATTCTAATAATAAATTCAGGGTCATTTTAATCTAAAATAATATTTTAAATCTTTTACCATCAGGCTAGCTGAAATGTACAAAGTTGATATATAACTCTTAGGGTCACCGAATTTTAGAACATAGACTCTTGTGAATACGCAGGTAAAGACAGCAGTGTCTTTTCACTGCTGTCCAAGTGCAGCAATTACTAGGAGGACTGCTCAGGGTGCTGCCAGCGAGTTGGCACCGTACCACGCAGAGGGTGCTTGGGTAGAAGTTGACAGTTTGAAGGGCCACAGAAAAGCCCCTGACCCACTCCATCCATCTTCTGCTATCTTGCAGAGTGCTCATCAAGAATGTTTTCTGTCAGGATAGATGACTAAATAGGGTTCTTGATTTTGCCATCAGCATAATGATCTGTTACATATCAGATGACGGAGAGAATCAGACTCTCTGCATCTCTCTATATGTTTCAGTGTCAACCCTTTTCATTGCAGGGATCTTGTTTTCTGTTGTTTAGAAATTCAGTTTTGCCTTTACATTATTTGGGGTATTTACCCTTGGAAAAAATATCTACCTAAGTGAGTCTAAGTGAGTTTGTAAATCATATGTATATTTTTAATGTATCACTAGCGGTTGATTGTCAAAACCATTCTTCAGAAAAGAGAAACTCTTGTGGTGTAAGTGCCCCTGGCATGGCTGATTTCATGCTGCCAGCACAGCACTGCTGAATAGAGAGTAGGTAGGTGGATCCATCACTTTCCCATCACTGATAAAAATGCCCAACACACAGCTCAAAGGAACGGAGGTCTCTTCTGGCTCACAGTTTTGCTGGGTTCAGTTCAAAGCAGAAACAGCATATGTAGTGCAGAGGCCTGGCAGAGGAAAGCTGCTCGATGGTGGCTAGGAAGAAGAGAAAGGAAGAGGACAGGAGTACACCTCTGAAGGTCATTCCCACCTCCAACCAGGCCCCACCTGCTAATAGGCCTCCCTGACTCATCACGCTCCAGACACATGAGGTACCTAAGGGACATTTTAGATGTAAATCGTAACCGGGAGGGGGATCCACAGGTGGTTCTCATGAGTCAATAGGAGCTGGTTCCGAGAAAATAGTGTATTTAAATTATATGCAAAAACCATGGACGCAACAAATACGAAGAGAGTACTGATATAATTCTACCAAGGTCAAGAATAAGAATATAGGGGCAGGGGATTTAGCTCAGTGGTTCTGGTGCCTGTCTTGCAAGCGCAAGGACCCAGGTTCGATCCCTGGTAACCATACACAATACGGGGTGTGGAGACTCACGCCCAGCAGGAGTCAGTGCCACATACCACAGTGCTAGGCATGGTGTCTCACGCCTGTAATCCCAGCACTCGGGAGGCAGAGGCAGGGGGATTGCTGTGATGTGAGTTTGAGGCTGAGCTCAGGGCCAGCCTGAACTACAAAGCAGGACCCTGTCTCAAAAAAAAAAAAAAAAAAGAATAAGAAAATAAATAGAGGATGTGGGGGGAAAAGGGAAAAAATGAGAATCAAGTCGTGTCATATTTTGGTACAAACCCTCAATGTTAAATGCAATGATAATGTGTATTCATAATGTATCAATAAAGATTTAAAATATAAAAAAAAAAAAGAATAAGAAAATAACTAAATCCTGCCGGGCATGGTGGCGCACGTCTGTAATCATAGCACTTGACAGGCTGAGGCAGGAGGATCACTGCAAGTTCAAAACCGGCCTGAACTACATAGTAGGACCCTGTCTACAAAGAAAAAAAAAACAGCAAAAAATCTCAGAAGTCTCTTTCCTATACTCTTTCCCACATACTCTTTCTCATATTTCATGCCCTTTATCCTCTTTAAAGTTAACTACATTTAGAGTTCATCCCTTTCAGGATAAACTCTCTCCTGATATTCTTCATACTTTTACCATATAAATAATGCATCCCAAACATTCTGGTTTAATTCAGCTTGTTTTGACTTTCCATAGGTGGACTCCTGCTCTAGGCATTCCTGCACTACTTGTCTTGCTCAGCTCCGTGGACTGTCTGAGTTGCTGTATGTAGCGGTAACTCTGGCTGCTGTGTCTACTGCGGCACGAGGGTGTGCTGAAGCTGGCCTGTCCCAGCTCACAAGGGCCAGTCGTGCCATGGGTTTCTGTAAGCCAGCTGCCGTCATGTTGGGAGCTGGAAAATGGTCACCACGAAGGTATTTACACCATGAAAATTGGCAGATGCTGCACATCGGGACCTTTCCTCCCTACCAGTAAACATCGGCATGCCCATGAATGTGCTAAAATAGGATATCCGTCCTTTCGGAGGCGAACATGCATTTGTTTTGTGTCCAGCTTTGGGTGGCGAACATGCTGTCCCCTCTGTCCTGGTGGAATCGGTTCACATTTCTAACCCTGTGATGAGAATGTTGGGGCCTCTGATATGCACGTGTTTGATTTAGTTTACTAATGTCAAATAACCTTCCTAATTTACCTAAAGCCCTAGTACCTTTATTTGAGAATTTCTGTCACTCTTGTTAGTCCCATTACGCCTCTTGGTGTTGCCACACTTAAACGTTTACCAAATTAGTAGTTATATATCATTACAACTCTACTTCCTAGAGTGTGAATAGTCTACTTGAATTTTTTCTTGTGTAAAATATTTGTTCAAGTTTCACTGACTTTTTTTTTTTTTTTGAGACAGGGTCTTGCTTTGCAGTTCAGACTGGCCCTAAGCTCAGCCTCAAACCCACATCACAGCAATCCTCCTGCCTCTACCTCTTGAGTGCTGGGATTACAGGAGTGAGCCACCACACCCAGTATTGTATGTGGTTACTGGGCTCTTGCGCTTGCAAGACAGTTGCCAGAACCACTGAGCTAAATCCATGGCCCCAAGTTTTGCTGACTTTAACTGGACTTTTTATTGACTTTCAGAGCCTTTATATATTCTGAATTTTTAAATATAAACACTAATGATATAAATTTTCCTCTATTATTTTTTATCTCTTTCTTAATGTATGGAAGCATAGTTGTTATTCCATTAACAAGACTTAATTCATCTTATCACTAATTTGGGTATGTTTGTCCAAATTTTAGATTTATTATCTTGTTTGCCTGAATTTTACTAGGTACCTTTTAACCTCCTCTAGGATTAATTCGTTTCTCTTCTCATGAACTAACAGTTTAAAGATGAAGTGTGGAAATTTTTTTTTCCATTTCTCTATGGCTCAAAGAACTAGAGAGAAGAGAATGAAAGTTCTTTGGGGATTAAACATAGATTTCTATGCTCCTCTGTCTTCTAGCTCAGAAACTTTAAAGTGTCTTAAGCTTATTCTGTCTAGCCAACCTCATTCATTTTCATAGATTCCAGAAACTTCTGCAAGCCCCAGTTCATGCCACTCCGTGGTGGGAAGCTACAGTTCATGGCCCACTTTGTACACCTACTAAGGTCCATTGAAGGCTTATGGTAAAGGGAAAGAAGGAAGCAAAAGGCTACCACATAATCAAAAGAAGCGTCTCTCTCCCACAGCTGCTGTTTATCACTGACACTGCAGTTCATCATACCTAGAGGAGTAACTGCTTTTCATCTGTGATACCTGGGCAGGACTCTCCTCTGAAAACAAGCAGACTAAAACTTATAAAAAGAACAAAAGAGCTAAAAAGGGCAAAAGTCAAAAAGCCAGAATGATTGAGTTGAGAATTCTGTCCCCAAAATAAACAATTATGAAGCAGATCTCCAATCATAATGCCTTTCCACCTGAAAATTTCAAAATTAACTAGTAGATCAAAGAGAAAATACAGACCAATCCTAAAAAAAAATGTCCAGAAATTTTGTTTGTTAATCAAAATAGTACAAGTGAGAAGCTACAAGATAAACTTGAAAAAGTGATCAACCTCCCTCTTCATAATAGAAATGCAAATTTAAAAACATACTGAATCGCTTCTTGGTCTTTTGGCTAAGACCAAGAGTAGTGTCTGTTCTTATTAATTTTCTGTCTAGTAATCCTCTGAGACAGTACATCAGATGGATTTTTGTTACAAGAAGACAGATGAGAGCTCACTCTCCACTCTACACATCATCCCAGTACTGTGGTACCTCCAGGAAAATTGTACCCTTGGGGGGGAAATAAAAAAGAAAAACAGTAAACTGAGGTACCTTTCATTTCTCACTTATCAGATTGTATAAAAACTACAAGTTTAACTATAGACCCTTGCAATAATATGAGGGAAAAGACATCTTCTTTTATAGCTGGTAGGGATGCAGTTACTACAGAGGGGAATTCACTAGTATCCAGCAAGAGTATGTGCGTGCTGACCCTTGACCTTTGACACAGCCACTCTGTTAAAGCAGGACCAGAAACAGCCCAAATGCCCATTTTCTAGAGACAGGTTGAAAACATTGTGGAATAACTAGAGTATTTGCAGCTATAGAAAGGAACTGGGCTGGAGATTTAGCTCAGTGGTTCTGGCACCTGTCTTGCAAGCGCAAGGGCCCGGGTTCCATCCCCAGTAACCACATAAGAATACTGGGAGTGGAGACTCACCCCAGCAGCAACCAGTACCACATACCACAGTGCCGGGCGTGGTGGCTCACGCCTGTAATCCAGGCACTCAGGAGGCAGAGGCAGGAGGATTGCTGTGATGTGAGTTTGAGGCTGAGCTCAGGGCCAGCCTGAACTACAAAAGTGAGACCCTGTCTCCAAAAAACAACAACAACAAAAAAAGAACAAACTGATCTTTAGAATATATTGTTAAATGAAAAAAAGTAAAGTAGGTGAAAAAGATTATGTTACCATTTTTCTGAAAGGTGGGGAGAGACACAAATAGTATGTTTTCTTGAATTACAGAAGCAATGAAAAGTCTAAAATAACAGAAAATATAACCTATGCAGGAAAATGGAACAGAAAGGGAAAGTCAGGAATAAAAGCAACTTCTCTGAATATATCTTACTTTGTAGACTGGATATCATTATAAAATAAGGTTATACATTTTTAAAGCCACTTCTGAAAAAGTTTTTGAACTTTTAAAGAGACTTTATGTACTGCATTGGTAGCATGAAAAGAGAGTTATTGAAAGGTGCTAAAAAATAATTGTCCCTACTGAGATATATCATAAAGACGGGCTCCTGCGAAATAAATCTTAATGTTTTCAGTCATCATATTGCTGATAATAGTGCTGAAATTATGGCACTGAGACTGTTACATGTGGATTATGAGAAAAAACAAATATTTAGACTGGTGACATTTAGAACTAGGGTTTTCACTAGTAAAAGTTTAAAAATCAAAGGTTAAAAATGTTTGAAGTTGGGTTGGAAGTGTCAATCTGAATTTACAATGCATTTTATTTATTTATTTATTTATTTTTGAGACAGGGTCTCGCTTCTAGTTCAGGCTGTCCCTGAGCTCAGCCTCAAATTTACATCACAGCAATCCTCCTGCCTCTGCCTCCCGAGTGCTGGGATTACAGGCGTGAGCCACCACGCCCAGCACTGTGGTATGTGGTACTGGTTGCTGCTGGGGTGACTCTCCACACCCAGTATTGTATGTGGTTGCCAGGGAATCGAACCCGGGCCCTTGCGCTTGCAAGACGGACACTGGAACCACTGAGGTAACTCCCTGGCCCTGCATTTTATTTTATTTTTTTAAATTTTGTGTATTTTCTACTCTTTCCACCGACAAAGCATATAAACAAAGACATACCAGTCCCGGGACCTCTCCAGTGCAGAGTGTAGCATCTAAATGCGATTTCTGGGTACAGAAACTCAGTCAGTCTTAGAGAAGATGCTGGAGAAGAGGAGTCCCACTGGAAAAAACACAGATGTTACCAGGGACTCCCCGGGTTGTGACCAAGGAGGAGCCGTGAGGTCACTCAATAGTTGCTGGAGAAGGGGCGGTTCTTCAGGGAAGTATTCCAAAACTGGCACATCACTATTTGAAATCATAATTAAGTGGCAGATCTAGGTAATAATTATCAATGGTTGCTAACATCACAGATGAGGAAAAAAACAAATATTCTGCCCCTCTAGAAGAAGCATAATTATTTGAGTTGTTTTAAAAAATGAGTCTAAGCCGGGCATGTTGTCTGTAATCCTAGCACTCAGGAGGCTCAGGCAGGAGGAGTTCCGTGAATGTGAGGTCAGCCTGGAGCTACAGCCTGGCTTATATAGTAAGTTCAAGGCCAGGCTGAATTACAAAGTGAGAGTCTTTCTCAAAAAGAAAAACCTCTGGGCCGGAGGTTTAGCTTAGTGATTCCAGTGTCTGCCTAGCAAGTGCAAGGTCCTGAGTTCAATCCCCGGTCCAACATACCATAGTATGAAGCATGATGGCTCGTGCGTGTAATCTCAGCACTCAGGAGGCAGAGGCAGGAGGATTGCTGTGAGATCAAGGCCTGCCTAGGCTACATAGCGAGACCCTGTCTCAAAAAAAACTAAAAAAACAACAGAAAAACTTTCGGTGGCTCCTTGCCTTCTGCCTGCTACACTATGATCTGTTTGTCCTCTGTGATGCCCCTCTGCCATGCTATTCTGTCTTGGAGCCAGCTGAGAATAGACTGAAACCTTTACAAATTGCAAGCTGAAGTAAACCTGTCCTCTTTTAACTCGTGTAGGGTATTTTTGCCCAGCGGTGAGAAGATTTAGACACTGTACCGCAGCGACTGACGGGAGATGTCCTCAGTCGTGAAGAGGGTGAGAGCCAGACAGAGACCACCCACCCCTGCTGCTAGCTTAAGCTCGGGTGGGAAGGATGAGGGGCCCTGCCCTCATGGTCAGAAGCCAGGCCAGGCACGGAGGTACTGACATTGAACCCCGCCTGCTGCCTACATCCAGCACGGAGATGGCTGGTCTGTTTACTTTTGCCATCTGCTAACATGAGCACACACATGGCTCAGCCGCAATCTGGGCTGTACGGACAGAGGGGCCTCTGCAGCATGGAGCGTGCCCCTCACACACTCTCAGACCGTAAAGGGAGATGAGGAGAACCAAGATCCCGAGACTGCAGACCTGGGAAGAAACCATTCGTTCTGAAATGCTCAAGCTTGTTTTGGGCTCATTTCCTTTTTTGTTCTTCTTCTTTGATTCTGATTGTTTTTTCTTGTTCTTCTCTGTTTATCTAATTCTCTTTTTCTTCTCAATAGGATCCTTTATCTCACTTTTCTCCTCATCTTCCATCACTTAATTTCCCAAAATTTACTTATTCTCCCATTCCCCAGCCCCTTTACTACTATAACCATCAAATTTCAGTAACCTTTAGACATTGAATTGTATGCTATTACTGTTGAATTCTTTTCTATTAGTGGATAGTTTTGTTCAGTAGATATCCACTGTGTGTCAGTATGTGACTTGTCTTAGTGTTTAGACTATAATTTTAGATCCCCTCTCTAGGATGAAGTGTAGTATATCATTGGCTTTATGTTGTATCAATATCCAGTTTGTTTTTGATGCCATTATTGTTGCTGCTGATTTTGTTGCTACTGCCGTAAAGACCCAGTTCCTGCTGTTAATTGGTGTGATGGTTCAGTGATTGTGTCAACTTGCAAAGTTTAAGAGAAGCTGCTATAAATGGAATCGGTCTCCCCACACTCTGGGGTATGAGAGGTCTACCATAGGTGGGCCAGGCACCTGGGTGGTATAAAGAGGAAATGAGGGAGGACGCAGTTGTCTCTGTTCTTTGGAAGAGTGTCTGTCAGCATGGTGGGTGTCATATCCTGCATTGCAGCGCGGACTCCTCAGATTCTGGTATGGACCCTCAGCTTCCTTCCAGTGTAGACTCTTCATCCTTTCGTCACAGCCCCATTGGCCTCCTGATACAGACCACACAGGACACTGCAATGAACTCCAGACCCCTGATTCCAGACCTCCTTTGGTCTCCAGTGTGCAAACAGACCCTCTCGACTCTTTCTCACCCACCAGTGTGAATGGCCATTGTAAGTCAACCTTGTAAATTCTTATATGTTGTATAGCTTGTATTGTATCAGTTTTTCCAGTAAATACTGATACAGTTGGTTTTCTCAGTATGCCAGTATTGGGATTGCCTTTGTGTTATTAATGGTATTGAGACCCATTCCCAGAGACGCAGCCAGGAAAATTACCTTGCATTGTCTCCGTCCAAATAATAGAGGTGGTTGGATCTTGGGACAGAGGTGAAGACCTATCATGAGCACATCCTGTTATAATTTCTATATGAAATGTTCCCAAATGCTCATGTGTTAATGGTGTGCTCCCCAATGCAGCAGTACTCAGAGGTTATGCCTAGAGAGGTGATTGGACCATGAGGGTGCCATTTACATCAGTGGATTAATCTCTTAATAAGTTCATAGCTGAAGGAGCTATTAGAAGTGAGACCCACTTGGAGGAAGTATTCACGGGACGTGCATTTGGAGGGTGTCAGCTCCAGACCTCTTCTCCCTGGCTTCTCTTGCCTCGGTCTCTACTTCCTGGCCACCAGGAGATTTTCTCCAACATGTCTTTACACTATGATGTTTCTGCCTCACTACTGGCCTGAAAGCAAAAAACCAGCTCATCATGGCCTGGAACCTCTGAACCCATGAGGTAAAGTGAATCTTTCTTCAAGTTGATGTATATCAGATATTTTGCCACAGTGATGGAAAGATAATACAGCCCCAAATCTGTCAATAGTTCTAATCACTGGAGAAGTCAAAGCTTTCCCATTTAACCAACATGAAGGAAGAGGGTATTGAAGTCTGGTGCCAATGATATCCATGTGCACAGTGAGCACTGGACTGAGGAGGAAGATGGTACGTGATGGGTGGCTGAGAGCCTGGTGGGCTGTGGAGAGTCGAGATCATTCATACCCAATTTGGAGCTGAAACTATAAAGAGGAACCCAAACCCTTAACTTCTGGCAGATGTGGCTAGAGTGTAACATTGCTGGCAGACTGAGTGGAATTCTGTTTATTCTGAGGAGTGAAGCATAAGATAAGCTTTGCGATGGAAGGCAGCCATGGTTTTGAGTCTAAATGTTACACTTAGGGAGACAAAAAGCTGATCCAATGGGACTAGCGGCTGTGGAGCAGAAATTTGGGTCTTGGGTGAAATCTTGTTTAGTTTATAGAGAAGTGATCTCAGAAAAAAAAAAGTCTGTGCCAGAGTTTCAGAAAGATGTGGATCAATTCAGATTTAGACTACGCATTTAGGAACTTGGTTTTTCTTTGCTTACCCCCTCCATCTTTTGTTTTGGATTTTATTTAAATATTATTTTGTAGAAGGAGACGTGCAAATAGATATACTGGTACCTCAGTTTATGAACCTAATTTGTTTCATGGTTTTGGGAAAGATAGCCATGGCCATGTGAAGTTTGTGAATAGATGCAAAATCTTGTTAAATGCTCTTGTTTGTAAACTTAATTGTTTGCAAACAGAAGTGTTTGTGAACCAAGATGTTACTGTAATTCTTATTTCTCTTAACTGAGTTATATGGATTCCACTAGGAGAGGAGGATGACGAACAAGTGGGCATTGTGGGTTGCGGTCAGTATTCTTCAGAGAAACAGAACCAGTAGGACGTTCCCACGTACATATATGATGTATGTCTATCGTGCTCTTTGTAGAGATTCCTTATAAAGTGTCTTAGCTGCTCCCTTGTTGCTGTGTCCCTGTAGCTGACAACCAAACTCTAGAGAAAACGCTCATTTTGTTTGCAGCTTTGAGAGTTTCAGTCCACAGTCAACGGATTCCCAGGCAGAGTGCATGGCAGAGGGCCTGCTAGAGGAGAGATCACTCGTGGTGTGACAGAAGGAAGAGGAGAGATCAAGGAAAGGGGCGAGTGTGGGCAAGATCCATCCAGGCCAGGCCCTCAGTGATCCATTTCTTCCATCCAGAGCCTCCCTCCTAGCAGCAAGCCAGCTGTAACCTAGACACCTTCCAAAATACCCATCTATGAGAACAGGAGGCTCTGGGGCACCTTTGGGGCACATTTCAGATATAATCCATACTATTCTGTTCCTGGCCCCAAAGTGCTCAAATGCAACTCTTTATGTGAAATATATTTAGTCCATCTCTATGAGTTGCCAAAATTCTTACAGTTTCAGCTTTGCTTAAAAGTCCAGTCCAATGTCTCCTCTGAGATTTAAGACAGACTCAGCTGCCAGCCCCTGTAAAAATGAGAAGAAAGTTAAACACTTCCAACATATAATGTCAGGGGACAAACATTCCCATTCCAAAAGGGAGAAATCAGAGAATGTAAAGGAACGGGACCAAAACAAGACTGAAACCCAGCAGAGCAGATGTTAAGTCCTGTAGTTCATGTCCACTCCCCAGGGTAACCTGGAGAGATGTGAACTTCCAGGGGCTTGTGTGGCCCTGTGTTTATGGTACTACCGCTGGTTGTAACCCTTGGGGCCTCTCTGAGGGGCTGGCTTTGCTCACTCTTTGTAGCTTTCCTTCATGGTGCAGGTTCCTGGACTTTTCAGCTTTCTGGAATCTCCACAGCCCTTTTTACCTTACACAAGCTTCCCTCACTGCTCTCACAGAGGAAAACTACCTGGGCTTCTAGGCCTTCTTCTGAAATTTGGGTGGAAACCACAGCTCTTGCCTTGTGCATGCATCTAAAGCCAGTGCCACGTGGATGTGGCAGCAAGGTCTGCTGCCACCTGGAGCAGTAACTGAGCCCTTTTGTGTGTTGCTGGTGGTCGCAGCAGCCTCCAAGTTCCTGGATGTCTGAGCACAATAAACTGAATCCTGAGGGATCAATTTCCTAGGTGGCTGTTGTTCAGCAGAGTCCCCACAGGCTCCCTTCTCAAGTCAGAGTCCCTCTGTGTTACATGCTTGAGCCTGTGAAGGGTGGGGTCGTGCACATGCTCTTAGGCCATTTTCCTATTGTCTTTTCTCGCAGTATTTGGCTTTCTTTTGTGGAGCTAAGGTTTTTTTGTTTGTTTGTTTGTTTGTTTTTGAGAAGATCTTGCATTGTAGTTCAGGCTGGCCCTGAGCTCACTATGTAGCCCAGGCAAGTCTTGAACTCACAGCAATCCTCTTGCCTCTGCCTCCCAAGTGCTGGGATTATAGGCATGAGCCACCATGCCTGGCAGTATTTGGCTTCCTTTTAATACCGGTCTTTTCAGCAGTCAAGCTCCTCCCTCCTCCACATGTGTAGGCCCCAACTTTATTGGAGCTTCCTTTCTGGCCAAACTCAAAACTTTTTATGTTGTTCTACTGGGTCATTTGCTCTTCCTTCTCAATGGAGAGCTGGCTAAAATCCCCCACAGTAGCCATGCCACCACCTTGACATTAAACTATCTTGAAATTTTCTTCCACAAGATTAATTAGTCTACTACACTTAGTCTCCCACAAAGTCTTTGTACATGAGCAAAATGCAGACAGATTTTCTACCGGAGCACACATAACGCACGTGACCTAGGGTCCAACCACCAGTTGAGTCTTTCTTCCCAACAGGAACCTCTTGAACCTAGTCTTTACCAGCTACTTTTCTGTCAGCATTGTGGTCTTCTGAACTCTGATCAGAATCTCCATTGAGATTCTGATTCCAGAGTATCTTGTCCTACATCATTCTAGGACTGCTTCTCCAGGCAACATCTTCAAACGTTACAAACTCTTCCTGCCGGCTAGTACCAAGGCATCTGAACCCCTCAGTGAGGTAGCATCACAGCAATGAACCCCTCTGGTGGAGTTTTATATTTACTCAGTTCCTAGAGGTTTCGGTGCCTAGTCCAGTGGCTCCAAGGCAAGGTGGCATGGCAGAGGAACATGGCAGAGGAGACTTGCTTATGGCATGATGGTAGGAAATGGAGAAAGCAAGGAAGGAGTGGGGGAGATGCCCCGTCCCCAGCTGTGCTACCAGTGACTCAGTCACTGCCCTAAAATCCCACCTGTGAGCATAGGAGGTGTTGGGGCATCTAGATACAATCCATGTGGTTCATACAGTTGCAGAGACTGAGTTCTATGATCTCCCATCACGAGCTGGAGACCCAGGGAAGCCGGTGGTTAATTTGAAGAACTGAGAGCTAATAATGTGCTTTCGAGTCCAAGTCTAAAAGACTGAGAACCAGTGGCAGCAGAGGCAGAAAGTCTACAACCTAGGTGAAGCAGTGGGGTAGAAAGCGAATTCCTCCTTCCATTACCTTTCTGTGTTACTGACACGCTCAGTGGGTTGGATTGTAATAGAGTAATCTGGGCGCATGTCTCACAAAATCAAAGGAGTGAAGGACAGAGGAGACCCACAGGGGAAGTTTTTGTGCCTTCTGGTAAGTTTTATCCTTAAAGTGCTTGATGAAGAGTTTTGATAACCTTCCAATGGTTGACAGTTGGAAGGAATAGCTTTCTATCCTCATGTTGTAATCATCCTTGTGGGAGAAACTGACATCCTCGGGATAAAGCCCACTCGATTTCTTGTTGAATATTTTGGTTGGGCTATTCCAGAGGCCCCTCCAACATGAAGGGAGCCTGGAGAGAGAACCTTTATGCTCCTCCTCTTGTTGCAGTATCTGGTGATGGTTGTCCTGGGATGCCTCCTATATTCCCTTCTGATGTCCCTTACAATGTCCAGCTGCCACCCTGATGGCTGTTAGTCAATTGATAGAAGTTTGTCTATTTGTGATTTCATATGAGACCCATCGGCAGTTAAATTTGTCTATTTATGATTTTATATGAGACCCATAGGCAGTTCTTTCCATATGGCTGCATGGACAGGTAACACTAAAAAGGGACATTTTGAGTCAATACAAATGTTAATTCTGCTCTTTACTGAGGTGTGAGGCTGTTGTCGGTACTACGAACTCTGCTAACTGAGCACTGAGCACTATTTCAGGCTCAATCGAGGAGCTCTCAAGCATTTCCTGCCAGCTTGACTCTGTGTGAGCTGTTGGTGCATCTTTTGAATGTAGCATCAGCCAAATATAGTGGCACTTAACTGTAATCCCGCATTCAGAAGGCTGAGGTAGGAGGATCACCACAAGTTCAAGGCCAACCAGGGCTACATAGTGCAGTGTCAGCTCGAACTATATAGTGAAACCTTATCTCAAAAAAACCATAAACAATCAAGTCAGTCTAATCAGTCTAGCATCTTAAACCATTCTGCATCCTCCAGAATTTGAAATGCAAGTATATGGGTTGAGCACCAATGCCTGTGTAAGCAATACTTTTTATTGATTAATCAGAGATCTTGAACTAATCTCCATTCTCCATTGTGAGCATTGGCTTCCAGAATTAGAATGTTTCAGATTATAATATTGTAAGATTTAAGAAGACTGTGTTCCTTTCAATTATCCATAATAAACTCTAGTCCTTTTCTAGCCTCCAGTCTTAATGGATATTGCTTTTGGTGAGGTGGATCCGCCCAGTGCTTACCCCTGTTGCTCTTCCTGTTTTTCTCTGTCCTGGTCATACTTCAGGACTTTGTCACCACCAGTGGAAGGCAAAATTCCAGGACAAGATGTATTAAGTGGTGATATTTAAACAGGACAGAATATCTTATCCTAAGAGGAGAACAGAACTCTCAGGCACAGTAAAAAAGACACATGTGAATAAAAAGTCAACCAGCTGCACCTAAGGGGCAGTGAAATATACTTAACCACAGTCTTTCCAGTAATGCCTTTCATGATTCTACTGTTTGATGTCTTGGGGCTAGGACAGGAGAAAAGGACTGAAAATCTATCAACAGTATGTAGCAGGAGGATGATTTCTTTTCCCTTAATAGTTAAAATTATTTGCTCATCAGTGGAGATGACAGTCCGATTCCAGAGGGATTATGACAAGTGCCCTTCGGTCCTGTTGGCCCAGCTGGAAGATGGGTTTGGCCCTGGAGACCTTTGTCTTTTAGGCAGTTTGACTTCGATTCCCATTACAGATGGGGCCTGGCCTGGCTGGCTTTTTGTGGCAGCAGCCCTTGTCACAGTCCCTCCTGACGTGCCGTGGCTCTCCACACCCGTAGGCTGTGGAAGAAGTGGATGGTGTGTTGCCTTTAGAGTCCCAGGAGCCAGACTCAAGAGGAATCCCTTGAAGAGCAGGTCCCAGGGGAGTCGCTGTTTCCTGGTCTTTTTGTTCCCTTTCCTTGGCCTCCACGTAGTCTTGGTTGTAAAAGAACAAATGTTGACTCGTACCAAGACATCTAGTGAGCTGTGAGGAACAGAAGCCATTTTCTCAGACTCTTTCTTAGGATCAGAGGTTGTCTGAGTAATAAATTGGTCTTTAAGGATGACTTGCCTTTCTACCAAGTCAAGAGATACAGAACTGTATTTTCTTAGAGGTTCCTTCGAACAGTCTCAAAATGCCGAGGAGTTTTCCTTACTTCCCCGATGAATAGTGGACAGCATGGGGAGATTGATGAGTTTTGACTTTTTTCTTCTTAAACCTCAGGAATGCAAAGCAGAAAGTGTCTCTGTACCCAGTCACCTGTCAATATCAGGACCCCCATGGGAGTACTTCCCAGGCGTAGCCTGATTACATTGGAGAAGGATCCTCACTTGCCTTTTGCTCTTCTGGCCCTTGTGCTTCTATAGTAGGTAAGATGTTACTCATCCTCAAAAATATATCCAGCGCATAGCAGCTTCTCTTTTATTGGAGGATAGAGTCTGATTTAAGAGAAGTATTACAGCCTTCCCTGTCAAATCAAAAGACTGTATAATGCCTTAAAGAATGTCATTATACTTATCAGGGACATGAGAAAAAGTTTCCTAAATCCTGCTTAATGTGTTTTAAGTGAGTGAGGAGGAAGAGAACATGGACCCTTGTAGGGCTAATTTCCTTTCTTTCTTCCTGGAGGAAACACAGTAATTCCTGTGGGTATTTAGTCAAGTGGGATGTGGGAGATTCAGAATAAGACAAGCTCTGGGAGAGTGCTGGTTTTGCTGACACACTGGGCGGACACTTTCCCCTGGGGTATACCTATATTTCAAACATGGTTCAAGATTACCTCCTAATACAGAGAATGCCTGCACATAAGGAATTTCAGACCATTTTTCCCTCTCTCACACAGCAAATCTAATTGGAGGATAGTATTGTAATTAATACTTTGCTTCTGACTTCGAATTTTCTTTATCCGTGATAGTACTCAAGTCATGTATATAGTTCAGAGAAGGATGTAGTGGCCCTTTTTTAAAGTCTGGGGATTAAGAGTTCCAATTCTTTAAGAGTGCCCTCCGTGGGAGTGAGGAAATTTGAAGTAGATATTCGGTTCTGAAAAACTACCAGGAGAGAGAAGGTGTCGTCACCCATCCTGCTCGTGTAACTGTCAATGGCTAGAGCGTCCCCAGCCTTCACACTGCTGGTACAAATGGCTACAGCTTAGAGTGGTCCAGGAAGTGGTGGACTGGACTGTCCACTCCTACCAACGTGGTCTTCAGGTGGTGTTTCCCTGAATCTGTTCCGCAGCTCTTCCTTATTTTGTCTTGTGCAACTCTGATGTTCCTTTACTATATAAAGGGTGGAAAGGGAAGATGAGTTTTAAAGGTCTTGTACAGCAAGGAGTTCTATCAAAGTTTTCTTACTCTTTCTCCACGCTAGTGCCACAGAACATGCATTCTGAGATTGACCATCAGCACAAACAGTGAATGAGAGTGGTCAACCAAGCCCTAAGGAAAATCCACTATTTGTCTAAAGTAATCAGGGTTAGAGAAGATATGCAAGGAGAGGACATATTATAAGAAAAATATAAAAAGCTCCCCAAGTGGTCTTAAATTTTCATAACCTAACATTGGGCCCCTAACATTCACTGGGACCTGAGTTTGGTTCCTCACACTGAGAAAAAGAAAATTTTTCCCTCTTCCACATTTTCATGTAATGTTTAAAAGGCTTTAGGGTAGTGATGGCACACTGTTTGAGCTTTCAGTGATACAACAATCCACTGCACCACACGTGCCACAGCTTTGCCACCGCTGTCCAATGTGCATTAAATATTTAGTACTATCAAAGACAGAAGCTACATGAAATTAACTAGATTGGCCTCCTCAGGTGCCTTCCAACTCATTTTTTTCTTCCATTGTTAAGAGCACTAACAGCATTCTTGCTCTTCAGTGAAGTCAGCCCTTGAGGAGCAGCCATTTTCTATTGCTGGTGCTCAGCTCAGCAAAGCCCTGACCACTTCCCAGGGGCTGGAGTTTATAATGGAAAAATATGCTGAGGAATATGGAAGCCCATCTGGACTGTACGGCGTGGTGTGATGACTTCTAGAGTTAGCGTAATGCAGGGACACTGGTTTGCTCGTATTGAAATGGCTTTTTAAATTTTATTTTCAAGTTGTGAAGGGAACGTCAGTAAAACTAAACCCTAGCTACATGAGTAGAGCAAAAGTAAACTCAGTCCCCCGACCTTCCCCTTCACTTGTTTGTTTAAAGTTGTTTTCTGTCACTCGTGGCCAAAGAATCCTGAGTGAGGTAGCTTCACTGCTATGAATATTTAGCTTGTTTCTGTCAGCTTAGCAGGTTACTGCCTTTCACATATAAAATATCCAGTGTTACTAATTTCTGTTTACCCTTCTCACAAGCTCTGTATGGATTTCTCCAAGTTTCTACCACCATTTTACTAATGCCCTTTACTAAATTTGAGTAACTAAATGGAATTTTACTGAGGGTGGCAGGAACCTTATAGTTATGTGCTAAATACAAGTTCCTCCGATTCTTAAAGAAATTCAGTTAGAAATGAAGCTTTCCCAGAAGACCCTTAGTAGCATAGGCCAAGTCCTTCTCATTTTCTAAAGTGTTTGATGTCTTCCCTCTGCCAACATTTGGGACCCTACATGCCTATAGTATGTACTGAGGTGCCTTAACACCTGGTGAAGGCTTTCCACATAGCCACTGTCATTAATATTTACATTAGCTTGATGGCTGAGAGAAGCCTTTGGAATTGGATAGTTCTGGTTTACAAACCTCCCTTCCTAACTCACTAGCTTTGTGAGTGGGGCAATTCGTTTTTCTAACTTTTGTTTTCCTCATTTCTAATACGGTGCCCCATTCTGTATCTGCAAAATTCTAACTTCAGGCCAGTTGTGAAAATTCAATCGCTTCTCGGCCTTTTGGCTAAGATCAAGTGCAGTTGTGAAAATTCAGTAAGAAAACATAGGAAGAGCGACTAAGTGTAGAGTAAATAATGGCTCATGACCTCACTTTGGTCCTAACAGGTCTGAGCTGATATTCACATGACAGATGCCCGACAGTCTGAGTGCCACTCTTCAAAGGCGCTAAAATCTTTCATAACAAGGGGAGGAGAATTGTGCTGCCATTGATCTAGCTTTTACTTTCTTCACTCACAGTGCCCATTTAAGAGAAGATCTGCTTGGCAGTCGAAAGGCCAGCTGCCTTAAAAGAAGACTTTAAACTTTTAATTTAGTTCTAGTTTCAAAAAGGACCAGACGTCTCCAGGACTCTCTGAAATCTGGGGAAGTGTGCCTTCAGAAAGTGCTTCTCTGAATACCTTGAAATTAGCCACTTGTGCAATGTTGCACTTTTATATTACATAATTGACATCCAGAATCCATTCTAATAGTGAAAAAGGGCTTCCTAAGACCTTCTCTTTGAGATGAGGTTCCTCCCAGGATTCAAAGCTCCATTCTATGGAAGAAACCACATCTCCTGAGAGAAGAAATAGAATTTTAGGGGTATTCTCTTTCCACTGGTGCAGCAGTGTTTACTTTTAAGGATAATTTAGCCAATAAAAGGCATTGTTTTGTGGCTTTGGGAGTAACCTCCAATTTAGAAACTTCTGACCATCTAGGTTTATTGGAATAATCTTGGAGAAATAGTAAACTAAAGAAGGGGGAGGGAAATAAAGAATGGTTTTTGATGATTTTGTAGTTAGTAGATGAGACACAAAGTATGAGCAGAGCCTCAACAGAAGGGCATCCGTGTAAAGTACCCCAAGCACTGAGAGTCAAGCACCTGCTAAAGGATGGAGCTGTGGGAGGTTCTTCCACACACGACCTTGCAGGCCCCCGTGCAATGCCATGGGTAGCTGTCATTCCTTCTCACAGAGTCCGTTCCAAAGGCCCTTTTGGGTAAGAGTCCCCCAGAGAGTCATGCGGTAAAGGTTTGGTCCCAAGGATAATGCTGTTGGGAGATGATGGAATCTCAGGAAGTAGCATCTAGTACAAAGTCCTTGAGCGACTGGAGCCTTGGAAGGGATTATGAGGCCTCACCTTTTCTTCTTCCTCCTCTCTTTACTCTCTGGCTCATAGGATGAGAGGTTGTTCTCTGCCACACTTCCATCATGACGTACTGCCTTGACGGGGCCCAGAGCAAGTGGGGCTTGAATTGGAACTTCCAAAACAGGAATCCAAAACACACACTTTCTCTTTCTAATTATACAGGTATTTTGTTACAGTGAAGAAAACCTAACTGATACAAAGGTTATCTGACCCCAGTGCTCTACTTTTTCTATTGTTCTCCTTTCCTCTATAGCTGAGATGAGTTAACCACAATGCAGGACTACTAGGAACTTCACCACTTGTACAAGGAAAGAATACATCTCCCATTCTCGCTATATTGTTCTGACAGCTTTAGTGAACGCAGATGAAGACTAGGGTCATGGAAGAATCAAGCTCTTCACAGTTCTGGGGCCAAATCTCAGCTCTGAAATGTATTAGTGATTATAATACTATGCAGAATGAAATGTGCCCTTCCCCCAGTATTCATATTGAATTGAAGGCCCTGCCCCGCCCCGAGGTGACACTGTTAGGAGACAGGGACTTTGGGAGTAGTCAGGGTGAAGTGAGGCTTTCAAGAAAGAGTGGACAGCGGAGCTCTCCCTTCTGTCTGCTTGTGCACAGCGGGGGAGCATGGGAGGACAAGTGAGGTGCTGGCCGTCTGTAGGCCAGAAAGTGAGCCTTTGTCAAGAAAGGACTCAGCCAGTCCTTAGTCTGGCCTCCCAGCCTCCTGAACCATGAGGAAGTGAGTTTTTGTTGTTCCAATTACAGTCTTTGGTATTTTGCTATGGCATTCCATTCCAGGAAGATAAGTGCAACAGCAAATATCATTATAAATACTATTGATATACATCAAGTTTGTAAAGTATACTCATGAGGAACAAAGTTCATTACCATCATGTGTATATAACAGATGAGAAGATGAAAATTGTGAGAAGTTTGGGGTGCATGTGTGCACGCGCACACGCACAATCTCTTCTCTGTCTGTCTCTCTTTCTTTCTGTCCCTCTCCCACAAATAAGGAACACATATGAGTGGAAAAACGATCAATGACTGTGTGGTGTCCGAAATGAGGGGTGAACCGCAAAGGGACAGGAAGTGATTAAATATTCTGTATCTTCTTTTAAAACTTGGGGATAGTTACGTGGGTATATATATATTTATCAAAACTCATCAAACTATGTACTTAAAATGAGTACCTTTTATGACATGTAATTTATAACTCAAAATGATTAAAAATTTAAAAACCCTTAAAAAGAAGAAACGCCAAATTGAGTCAGGATGTTTGGATCTGAATCCCACCTTCACCATGTAGTAGTTTGTGGTGTGTTTTTTTTTTTTACTTTAAGTATCTGGGTCTCTGACTCCATTTCTTTATCTGTGGAAATGAGGATTTTAATAGTTTCTTCATATATTTTTAAAGACTGTTAGATATTTCCTTGTTTATGCATTTATCCAACAAATAGGTAAGAACGACCTACCATGAGTCAGGGCTGTTGTAGGAGGTCTGGACAGAACCATCATCTGGACAGTCCAGTGGGGAGCAAAACAGACAAAGGCCCTGCGCCGTGGAGCTGATTCTTTTTAACCTTTTTTCTTTTTCTTTTTTGCCTTTTATTAGCACATATTTGCAGTACCTAGTGATTACGTGCAGTGTACAAGAGGGGGACATGGATATAACACATTTCAATTCCTTTTCTTCCCTTCTCCCTCCACCTACTTCTTTTTTCCAGAATCAGCTTCATTTATTGTATAAAACCTTATAAAGTTACTTATCATATATAGATAGATAGATATAGATGGATTTAAAATGAGACTAATGCACCAAAGTACACCTACAGCATGCAAGACAAACTAAATCAAGGTACCCTTTTAAGGGCAATAGATTACAATGACCTTTTTTTTTTCTTCCTATTTTTCTTTTAGTTATATATATTTATGTATACATACATTGTGTATGTGTGTGTGTATAGCTAAAGTAAAGATTACCCAAGCCCTAGAAACTAAGAAGACTGGAAGGAAAGAAAGAAGAAAAAACAAGAACATGAAGAAAAGAAAACTAAAAACAGTATTCACAGTTCTCTCTCCCAAAAACAAATAACCACAGTAAGGGGAAAAAAGAAAGATACTTCTGTCTGATTTCAAGCTTTATCTCTTGGGCCTGCAGTTTCATGGCAGTGTCCAGTTCAGATCTGACTCTGGAGATGAATGTAACAGGGGAGGACAGATACTGTGAGTGATATTAAAGTAGTGCAGTTAGCTAGAAAGTAAATCAGAATGTGTAGGGAAAACTTCCAAGGAAGAGGAGACTTTGCAAAGATCTGGAAGAAATGGCTCTAGGCAGAAAGATGATCACAAAGGCCCTAAGGCAGGATGGGCTTTGATAGCCAAGGAATAGAAAGACCAGGACAGCGGGAGAGTAATAAGGAAGGCTGAGAGTCAAGAGCAGGGGAGTGGTTCAGGATGGGCCTTTGAGGGACATGGCAGCAGTTAAGTTGTGGAAAATGACTCATAAGAAAGACAGCAGTGGAAGCCAAAAAATGCAAAGGAAGCTGTTAGTACTGGGGGCTTGGACCCTGTTGGTGACCTTGCAGTAGGAGCAAAGTGTGTGGATCCTGGATGTGTTTTGGTGCTCAAGTCTGCAGGGCTTGCTGGTATATTGTATGAAGGTGGTGAATACAGAAAAATATAAAGGATGACTGTTCTTGGCTTATGCAGCTGGGTAGATGTTGGTGCCATTTGCTGAGGGATAAGAAGTCTCAAGCCAGAAGTTAAGTGTTTCAACTTGCTGAAGTTGAGATGCCCATTACACAACCATGTGGAGATGTCACGTGTGCAACTGGATATGAGTCCAGAGCTTCAGGGCAAGATCAAGACAGGGCGTAAGGGGCTGTCGTAGCAATGCAGAATGTGTTGTTGTTAGCTCTCCTGTCTCCCTCTGAAGCTTGTTTCTTCCTGCTGGATGTAGGTGGGGTGAGAGGGTAAGGGCAGAGGTGTTGGAGCAGGAACGAAAGGCAAGCATGCAGGTTGATTTCAATAGACAACAATGGTTGATCACAGCCCGGTGAGAGTCATTTCCTTGAAGGTCATATGTGTTTCTAGCTCCCTCTAATTCACAGTTTTTCAGGTCTCATTTTAAAGTTCACCTTGTCAGAAAGCCCTTCCGAGATGTCCTATGTAAAGCGGGTCTGCTCCCTAAGTCTCCACCCCATCTGCTGTATCTTTTTCATCCGCATGCTCTCACTTTCATTCAAAGACTCCATAACCATCAGTTTATGATCATTGTTTCTCTCATCCCTTGGGGAGGGAAATTGACTCCATTTGGATAGAAGCATGCTTGTTTTGTTTGTTGTCATCCAGATCTAGTACAGTGTCAAGTGCATAGTAAATGCCCGATAAATATATGCTGGAGCGTATAATAAGAGGTCTCTGAATATCATGGCTTAGCTTGGGCTAACTGAAGTCTAAGAATGGGCCCGGGCAGCCTTATTAAACTCTCAGCCCAAGAGTAGGTTTTTAAAGACAGCACAGTGGTGTTGGGGATGTAGCTCAGTCACAGAGCTCTTGCCTAACATATGCAGGACCTGGGATCCATTTCCACCAAATAAATAAATTAAGAATAAAGACAGCACAAGGAATAATTATCAGGAAGTAGAGAAGCAAACCACATGGCAAGTTTCCAAGCCCCACTGGATGCAGGATGCCACTGGCATTCACTGCTGAGCACCATGGCATCTGCAACCTAGTTAGCAAGACCATGGACCAATTCAGTAGATTCACTCCAGCCCCCTGCTAATCCCCCAAGAGGAAGAATTTTGGAAGTGTTCTGTGGCGTTCTCAGGAGATGTCACAGCCAGCAAGCTCAGAAACCCTGTGGCTAAATGCCAGCTGTGTAGTTTTAAATCTAGTGCTTTCATGGGAAATGAAATTGAGAAAGAATTTGAGAATTCTACTCAAAATCTGTCCCTTGCAGGGGAGAAGGCTATTTTTATGTTCCAATCCAACACCCTGGAGAGTTCTGGGAATGTTATAAGCATCCAGCTTCTATCAGAAAACCCAGCATGAGAAGCAAGGCCGAGCTCTCCTGCTAAGCAAAGAGCCAAACATGCCTGATCATCTCTAGCCTCCGCGTCTCTTAAAATATAGGAGGGAGACAGTGGGTCCAGTTAAGAAAACAGGACTTCAGT
>PVIR01001763.1:26527-115188 GCA_004026965.1 Petromus typicus
GAGTTAGCTCAGTGGTTCCGGCGCCTGTCTTGCAAGCGCAAGGGCCCGGGTTCGATTCCCCAGTAACCACATAACAATACTGGGTGTGGAGACCCACACCCAGCAGCAACCAGTACCACATACCACAGTGCCGGGCGTGGTGGCTCACGCCTGTAATCCCAGCACTCGGGAGGCAGAGGCAGGAGGATTGTGATGTGAGGTGGAGGCTGAGCTCAGGGCCAGCCTGAACCACAAAGCGAGACCCTGTCTCAAAAAACCTAAAAAAAAAAAAAAAAACAGGACTTCAAATAATAGAGAAAGCCCAATGGAAAGTTGAAATGGTGCAGACTTTTACCCTCAAGAAGTTCTGATGAGGATTGATATGGGCATGTGAGTTGGCCTGGGGTGGGGCAGGAAGGTGGAGGATGACCTTCTAATTCCCACCTCCGAGGGAGTGGTCAGAGTCCATGGGCTGAGGGCACTCGTAAAGTATGTGGCGAGTTGCTACAGTTTGTCACTCTTCTGAAATCCTGTTTACGCCTCCTTTTGGTGAGATTTGAAAAAGTCTATCTCTCACTATGTGCTTAGTATGGTAAGGCATTAGAAACATATATGTACCCATCACCGTGTTTTAGAGGAATGAAAAGCAGATCAGGAAAATGTTAAATGTTCCCAGGAAAAAGAAGATGGTGACTCTTCCTGTCCAAAATTTCACTAAAATTGGATTATTTGAGAGCTATAAGATGACGTAAACCACCCGCTGGTTCTTGGTGTCTGACACTAAAGTTGTCAAGGTGAGTTGAGGATAGAGCTTTCTTCTCAGAGATAATATAGTTCTTTGTGAAATGCTGTCATTATTTTGTATGTTTACAGCTGGGTTATTCGGTTCCATTTACCACCACCTCAAAAATAAATAACAGGGATCCAGTCCTTCTAGTTCCACAGCAAAGACAAAGGGATAAAGTGGCCAATGGCACACACATGCCAACGGATAGCCATGGCTGACGTGGGAATGTAAAGGAGACAGGGACACTGTGCAGGGGGCGTTCAGGCTGTGGGGAACTCCTCCCATCTCTTTTTCCCAAGCTGAAAGCTGTTGTGGCTTTCCCACCGCGTCAGTGACCCTGGTGCATGTCACGAGTGGGCTGCCTGTACTGGTGTGGAGCTGGGGGCTGCCGGGGCCCCAGCCTCATGAGGCTCTCTGAAGGGTGAACGGGAGGAAAATTCTGTAGTGAAGGCAAGGCCAAGGTTGTACTCATCATCACCGAAGCTCATGATCAAAACAAGGGAAAAAGGATGACATTTTAAAAACTGTGTTCTCTACTCTGTGTTCCCACTCTTTAGTCCCCTGTGGCATCTGTTCTTGGCAAGTGGGCGACCTGGGTGGATCTGAAGGCTGTGCCTCGGGATGTTGATGTGGTTACCTGGAGGGAAGCTGTGGAAGAATCAGGCTGGCCCCTGTCCCCAACCAATGCTAGAAAACTTTCCACTTGGCCTTGGGCTGGGTACTATAGTGATGAATAACCGCCCGCTGCTTCCAAACTAAACACTTGGGTCTGAGTTATTAACTCCAGCGAGGAATCACAAACAGAAAGCCAGCTTTAAATGCAGCCAATAAATAACAACGTGGGATTTAGGGAGAGCTACTCTTTGGAAAATATCCAGGTACTTGAGCAACTGTAAGAAATCATTCCTCTTCATCTATATTCAGGGGCCACGTTCAAGGTAATATAGATATCCAAAAGAATGATCAATTGATTGATTAATTTTAAATTTGCTGATGGAGAAACCGGTGCAGAGAAGCCAAATCACTGCTGTGCCATCACAAAAGTAAAATCGCTCTGCGTTGTATGTAACCTCCTCTGTGATGGCCTTTTGCTGGTGAAGCTTTCTTCCCATCATTGCAAATTTCTTGGTGGAGCCTGAACAACCAGCAGACAGAGGTGTAGTGGACTGCATGTTTGTGCTCCCCTGGGTGCTGCCATGGAACCCTGATCCCCAGGTTGGTGGTATTTGAAGGTGGCACCTTTCGGAGGATGTTAGATCAGGAAGGTGGGTCCCTTATGTTGGGATTAGTGCCCATCTAGGAAGAAACAAGGCAGTTGCTACTGCCCTCGTAATGTGAGGACACGTGAGCACATGGCTCTCTGCACACCCGGAAGTGGCCCTCACCAGCCCCCAAACTGTGAGTCCCTCGACGTCAGACTCCCCATCTCCAGAACTGTGAGAAATAAGTATTTATTTGTGCCTCAGCCCACAGGATCTGTCACAGCAATACAAATTGGCTAAGAGCGAGTGTTCTCTAAAGAAGGGATTAAGTTGGAGTTGGATGGAGTTGGTCTATAGAGTTCTGAGGGTTCCTTCCAACCCTGAATTTCTCTGCACTTCAGTTGAGTCTTATCAGCCCTTTGGGGGATGTTGGAATATATCAAGCAGACAATGGGTGGCTTATCAGTGTTCCTGTGATTTTTTTTCTCCCTTCAGAGTTGCTGATTATTCTTCATAAAAAGACCCAGACAATAATGGAACTGATAAGGTAACAGTGGAGATATGATAACCGAGCCTCTGGGAGGGATGTACCATCCTTCCCACAGGACATGCTTTTACATTAGTAAATGGGGCTGTTAGAGCTTAGTTGAGGAAGGCTGACACTGTGACAGTGCCCCAAGTTTCCCAGATCCTGAAATTCATGTGTTCTGTGTATCACACTTTTGATGGGGGTAGGAACTGTGATGTGCTAATCAACAGCATGTTGTAAAGGTGATGGGAGGTCATTTCCATGATGAGGTGACATCAGATTGTACCTTCTCTGTCCTTGCAGACTTTCTCCTTTGTCCTCTCAGCTTCCGTGATGAAGCAAGCACAGAACCCCGTGGTAGTGGGGTCCACTTGGCAAGGAAGTGAGGCCTCTGTTCCACAGGCCACAGGGAACTCAGTCATGCCAGCAGTTGTATAAGCTGGCCTTCCCGGTTAACCTTTAGGTAAGACTGTGACCATGGCCAGTACTGTGACTGCAGCCATGACAGACCCTGCAGCAGAGAGCTTGTCCCCTGAGCCATTCTCAGATCATGCTGATACCAGTGTATGACAGTATATTCCACAGTGAAATAGAGCTCTGCATCAGTCTAAAGCATTTACCTTTAGTTCAGGGCCTCCCTAAGTACCTCCACTTACATCTTCTTACCGAGGGAGTC
Source organism: Petromus typicus (assembly GCA_004026965.1). NCBI lineage: Eukaryota > Metazoa > Chordata > Mammalia > Rodentia > Petromuridae > Petromus > Petromus typicus. The sequence goes on from PVIR01001763.1 coordinate 29,701, forward strand.
CCCGGAATAATAGGTCACGGAATAAAGTATTTATTCTTTGACCTCAGAGTGGCGATTTCTCTATAGTGGCTGCATATTCTATCATGTGAAAGGTGTTTTGTTTTGCATTGTTGGGCTTTTCTTTACTTTGTATTTAACCTCAATGCTGGAGTCACTGTTTGGTAGGAAGTGGTCACTCAGCAACTGCCCTTTTATTTAAATTCTTAGTTGTTCCTAATGAGCAGCCAACGTGGAAACCATGAGTTCAGAGTTATATAATCATCTGGAACTTCCACTGTAACAGTTCTGTCCTTGTTTACGGTATCCAAAGGTTCAGAAGTATTGACGTCCACTTCCAGAATATCCTGCTACACAATTAAGAAATGTTTTTAATAAAAGGAAAGGACACTTCGGTGTCTGGTTAGATTTTTCCTTTTTATTGGACAGGAAGAAACAAGTGCCAGGCCATGGGGTTCATGCCCAGCCATCTGGCTATGGGGTATGCCTCTCACAGGGACACAGTGATGCAGCCAGATCATGGTCCTTCAGTGGAAATTGGAATTAATTTTTAAAACCCAGATGATTAAAAAATTGCATTTTAATTCTTTTCTTGGCCTCTTTATTGAGTCTTTAGCAAAAGCTAGAGAGACCCCAGACCAGTGAGAGTTTCATCCCCTGGCTATGCAGAATGTGATGCCAAAGCCAGCCAGTTCTGCAGATACCAAGGGGTGGCAGGAAGAGGTAGGAGGGAAAGAAAATCCGAGAGCCTTCTTAACTCCTTCCAGAGATAAATACAGTCTGTGCAGCCAGGAAGAGACTTTGCCATGCTACTTCCTCTGTGCTTTGGTTGGAAGAGATGGGAAGCTAATGGTGTCATTAAGGATGTTTTATACGATCCTATTCTCCAGGAAAGATGGGGATTAGAAAGAGGCTGAGTCTGTATACACAAAATCGATAGCTTCAGATCATGGCAGTCCATCTGCTGCAGGATTTAGCCATGGAAGATGCAGTTTTGAGGTGAGATTTTCTTTGAGACCAGCAACTAAGAGGACGCAAACCCCACAGAACTAACAGCCTTGCTGTTCGCCAGAGCTGAGGCAAGATGGGAAATGAGGACGCAAGGGAGAAGAGTGAGTGAGAAAGTTGTTCTCTGGCTCCTTCCCTTTGTATCAACAGTTCTTATAGTGCTGGGCCTGGTACAGGTTGCTGCCCCTTTCACTCCTTTGTTCTTTCCTCCCCCAGCATTTAGTTGGTATCACACTGTACTGGCCCCACACTCTCTGCTCTGAGCAAACTTGCAAAACAGTAAAGGGATAGACACAAGCGCTCCTCAGAAGGAAATGTGATCAATTGTAGAATAAGTGTGTCCCTAAGATGCCGTAGGATCCTCGAAGGAGAAGCAATTCATTCCAGTTAAGGGATCACGGACTCTTCAGTCAATGAGATTTTGGTGACAGTTATTGTAAAACAGTGTGAATATGCTTAACACTATTTAACATACCATCTTAATTTATTATGTCTTGTACCACATTTTAAAAAATAGATATTTAGCAAAACTTGCCAGTTGGCAAAGACTAGATAGCCCAAGGCTTCTCTACAACTACTTATTTCCAAACTATAAAATTTTAAAGAACTACAATATTTACTGTGGAAAATAGAATCATGATTGGCTTTGAGCAAGATTTTGGCACATGAGAGAGGTTTTCTCAGGTGGAATTAGATAAAGGGAGGGCAAGGTAGAGGGAATGGTATAAGCAAAGCTGTTGGTTTCTGGTTGAATTGGAGAGCTGGGTAAATTACATTCATTATGGTTCAGGATAAAGAAGTATGAGGAGAAACAGATTTTTAAAAATCAAGAAATTTACATAACAAAAATCATTATTTTAATTGCCTGAAGTATAGAATGAAATGCTTTTTAGTTCACATTCACAATGATAGGCAAAGAATCCCCATTATCAGGTGGCTTAGTCCATGTTTCGTTGCCATGACAAAATACCTGAGACTGTAATTTATAAAGAGTGGAAGTGTCTTTGGCACATGGCTTTGGAGGACAAGGTGTTCAAGAGCAATGACTGTCTGCCTGGCCTCTCGTGTGAGCCTCGTGTCATGGGCATCACAGGGAGAGACACCACCGGGTGCCAACTTCTGGAAAATCACAAATCCCTTCCTGGGGCCCCGCTCTGTGACCTCGTCTCGCCTCAGTCACCTCCACATGCCCTCAGTGGATGTATTTGGGGGTTGTTTCTGACAGGAGCTTGTGGGGGACACACACTACCCAAAGCAGGAGGTCTTAGCCAGGTTGGTGTGAACCCAAGTGAACAGCGGGAGGCCTTCCTGACCACCCTGGAGGTGGTCGAGGGGCAGGTGTGGTGAGGACGAGGGAAGACCAGACAGAGAGAGGGAGGGAGCTGAGGGAACACACACTGATGGGCTCTGTTTCCTGTAATCCTCAGCGGGCCACCTCATCCCAGAGGTGGAGCTGATGGGCTCTGTTTCCTGTAATGCTCAGGAGACCGGGCCACTGCATGGGAATGAAAAGCAGAGGCCATCACAAAGAAAGAAACGAGAAAGGCCTAGAAAGTTCTTTGGTGAATAAAAAAAAAGAGACCAAAGATTCAGTCCAAGATCAACAAGAAAATGATACGGAACCCTACCAGATTCTCTCATTATGACATACACTGTGACTTCCTGGCAAATGTTAACAATATAAATTATTACAAGTCACATCTGAGAGCTTGGGGTATCCAACAATGAACCACACATCTGAAAACCTGTGTCAGCCCTCGGGTGAGGGGTGATGATATCTGGGCTTAGGGGAGCAAGGGTGGCTAGAAATAACATTGAAATAAGAGAGAGATGAAGTCCATTTGGACCTGGCTACCATAGCTGTGTAACTCGGGCGGTTTAATTTTTCAAAGCTTCCGATTCCTCTTGGTGAACAGGGATTGGATCTGCATATCTTAAAGTTGTTAAGAGTATTAAATGAGACAAGATTGTGAAAGAGCCTAATGCATGCTGGGTACTTGGTTTAAGAAAGCCACTGTAGAACACTGATTGTTGGTCCTGAGGGTTTAGCTCACTGGTAGAGCTTTCGTTTGTCATGTGCCAGGCCCTAGGTTTGATCCCTAGCACTGAAAAAGAAAGAGCCAGCCGACTCCAAGTCACTGGGATCCGAGTCTGGATTCCCTTTCTGCCGCCAGGCAGGCATCCTCAGTGTGCTGTGCAGCCTGGTGCTCAGTTGTTAAAAGCAGCAGCAACACAGGTGGACGCCTGATCAGAGTCCTGTTGCAGGCTCACTTCCAGAGCCCCTGATGGCCACAGAAAGCTCATCCCTCACTTGCCGTGCTCCGCAGCTGTGACCTTGGGGACTGTGGTCTACAGATCTTCGCTTCCCCTGCCATCCCCTTGTTGTGTGGTTTTGTGGACTCTTCCTGCCATGAAGGGAAACTAAGCAATGGGTTGTGTTTTGGAGAAGCACTATGACAGGCTGGCTAAGGCATGTGGAAATGAGGGATGTGTGCGGTTGGCATCTTATGAGGTATAAAAAGTTCCTGTTCGCATAATGAACAGGTGGCAACGGCTGCAGCAAGATGACAGGACCACAGATATGGGACCCAGGAGTCTCCTTTGGCGGCAGACCTCAGTGCAGTTCTAAAGACCTTGATTAATGACATCCGTGTCCCCGGTGAGGAGCAAGGCAGCACAGCTCCGCGTTTCCTGCAGGTGTGCAGAGAGATGGGGACCCAGGGACAGAGGCTGAGGCGGCGTCCAGGTGGGGACGGCAGCGCCGGCTTGAACTCTGGCTCCTCAGTGCCTGCAGGCCTTTTCCCCACAGGATTGAAATCACTTTTCCAGGCAAAGCTAGGAATCCTGAGATCTCCCTGACCCCAAAGAAACACCCAGTGCCTCGATGTTGTGCTTGCAACTGCCGCTTGTGTTTATTGAAAAGGCAGAATGTAATGCACCTGTGGAGACGCAGCTCGCACAGTTCTCCAAGCGCAGCGTGTAAATCACCCCTATACTTCCAATGCGCTTGGCTGGAAGCGAACTCCTTCACTGAAATGTGCGGGGGAAGAATGAACTAGAAGATGCACCCTCTGCAGCAGCGCAGCGTGAAGAAGCTCACAAGACGGGGCAGAAGCTGGACAGCCAGCGGCCCCTGGGTGGCAGTCCCCATCCTGCCGTCAGGGCGGCGGCTCCCTGGGGCTATCTCCTGGACTGGCTGCCGGGGAAGAAGCGCCTGGTCTTCCTGTGGCAGAGGACGGGACACCGGACGGCACCTCCCATCTCCAGGGAGAAGGCCCTCGGGGAGCCTGAAGGGAACCGCGGTGGTCCACCTCATCCCAGAGGTGGGAAGGTGTCTGCACAACAGAATCGGGGACGGGAAACAGGCGTTAGAAGCAACTGCAGGGAACAAGTTAAAATTGAGCAGCGGCTGAGCTAAACGATTCAGAGACGCAGTCTGATGAAAGGCCCGGTAGAAGCATCAGTCCTCTAGATCAAAGCAACTGTGGCTATCACCGGAAACCACTGTGATCCTTAACTCTTAGCGGCCGTCCCACTCCCGATCGACGCCCTCCCTGGGATGAGCTCGGGGGCCTAACGTGCAGCGGCTGTGAGGGTGAGGCTGGGGCTGAGGCTGGGGCGGGGGCGGGTGGGGTTGGCGCCTCCGAAGGCGTGAGTTTCACCTGGGCTGGGGCGCAGCTTGCCCTTGGCCAGGCGCCGAGCCCGCGCCAGGGACTCCAGGCCGCCCCCAGGACAGAGGCCGGAGCCCCGCGAGCACAGCCTGGAGCGTCCGGCTACCCCTGGACAGGCACCGTGTTTGGGGCCAGGCCCGGAAGAGGCAGCGCCCAAGAGGAAGCAGGACTTGTCCGGCTAAACGCTGCGGAGTAGAGATCTACGAGGTATGAAAGGAGGGCGCGCACCAACGCGTCTGTCCGGAGCCGGCGGGGCGAGGCAGCTATCCCCGCAGGTAGGGGTCGCCGAGGGGCCGGAGCGCGCCCGCCGCCGCCAGCTTCTCGCTCAGCTTCTGGTTCGCCAGCTCCAGGTGGCGGCCGTTCTTCCGAGCCTGCCGCAGGGACCTCTTGACCTTCTTCACCCGCTCGCGCAGCTGCTTGTTGCGCTTCTCCAGAGTGGCCACCTTCTGCTGCAGCTTCTTGACGTGGTCCTCCTCCTCGAACAGGGCCTTCTGCACGGACGAGCACAGGAGCTGGGGACAGAGGCAGCGGGGAGGGCAGGTGAGTCTCTGGTCTCCGCGCCTGACCGCGTCCCAGCCCCCCACAGACCCGCCGACCCTGCCCTTGACCTGACCTTGCTCGTGTCAACCCTGTGCACCCACTCCCTGCTCACACGCACGCACGCACGGGGCGCGGACTTTGCTTTCTGTCCCTGGCTTCGGTGGAGAGTCTTGTTGTTCAGAGATACTCTAAATACTGTCACAGCAAAAAGGCTGTCCGAAGTAAAACAAGGGCCTAAAACAGAAGCGCGTACAATATCCTGTCTGGTTCGCAGAGAGGGAAGATAACTGTTAAATATGCACACAGATGCCCGGCCTCACTCGTGAAAAGATAGAGCAAGTTACAGACACGGGAATCACTACTTTTCACCTATAAAGTCGGGATTTTTTTTTTTTTCTTTTGAGACAGGGTCTCGCTTTGTAGTTCAGGCTGGCCCTGAGCTCAGCCTCCAACTCACATCACAGCAATCCTCCTGCCTCTGCCTCCCGAGTGCTGGGATGACAGGCGTGAGCCACCACTGGTATGTGGTACCGATTGCTGCTGGGCCTGGGTCTCCCACACCAAGTATTGTTTGTGGTTACTGGGGATGGAACCCCAGCCCTTGTACTTGCAAGACAGGCACTGGAACCACTGAGCTATATCCCCGGCCCTATAAAGTCAGGATTTGAGGAAACAGGTGCTGGGCCAAGTGTCAGTCGACCTGGAAAAAGAGCATTTTAGCTGTAATCAAAATGAAGGCTCCACACACCTTTTGATTCAGTAACTCTGGGACGTGTTCTCACAGAAATAGTCTCACACGTGAGAACTGCTGTTGTACCTTACAGCATTATTACTTGAAAAGATCAAGGCCACCTAAGATGCCTGTCAAGAGAGGTGTGGCCCATTGAGTTGCAGTAAAGTGTATCACATGACAGAGGTTAGCGGCTTCAAGAGAACACAGCAACCCATGTACACGGCCGTGTCATGGTCGCTGTGCCGGTGTTAGTGTCAGCACGATGCACAACGCTATGGCTCGCATGGTGTCGGCCGTGTAAAACTGACCCCGTGCACACTTGTGCTTGGATGCGTGTACCCTGTCTGAGAAGACACACGAAGCTGGTGACAGAGGCTGCGTCCAGGAAGCAGAGGAGACAGTGACAAGATTTATTTTTCTGTGTACTCTTCTATTCCTTTCGATTTCTGTATTATGTGGTAGTATTTTACACAGACTCACATGGTCTTTGCATCTCCAGTCTTTCTGCTCCTCCCTGTTCTAATTACCGAGTGCCATGCTCCTAAAGAAATGCTTGCACCTCGACCTTCACTGGCTGGAAATACAGTTGGTTATCCTTATCGGCAGGTTCTGATTCTGTGGATTCCACATCCACAGATGGAAAGAATTCAGAAAAATTCCAGAAGGTTACAAAGGACAGAACTTGAAACTGGTGCGGGCTGAGCATTGCCTCGAATCATCTGTGTGGATAAACCCAGCCAGGGCATTTCACAGATCTTGTCCCCCCAGTGCTGGTTGCTTGTGGACTGCTGGCCTTGTGTATCATTGTATTTGTGTTTTGTGGTACTGTGGGCGGCACCCAGGCCTTTTCAATGAGCTCTATTCCCAGCTCTTTATAATTATTTTCAAGCCGGGCTCAAACTTGGAATCCTTGTGCCTCAGCCTCCTTATGTTAGGATTACATGCGTCCGCTAGGATGCCCAGCTGTAGTTAGACTTCTGAGATTGCACCTGTACTGAACAGGTGTGGGCTCTTTTCCTAGTCATGACTCCCCAAGCGTATGGTAGGACTGCTGACAGCATTTGCATCCTATTAGGTGTTATTAGCAACCAAGAGATGGTTTAAAGTTTCGAGGCTGTGTAGATGGCAACAGTGTACCATTTGAGGTAAGAGACATGAACAACTGCAGTTTTTATGGGGTTCCTGTGAATCCTGAGGGAGGACCTTATCCTCCTGTGCTGCAAACAGTCATGTGGGTAGAAGCGCAGACTTCCTGGCTGGCCACCTTAGTTTCTGGTCTTGCTTCTTGGGGCTATGAGAGGGGCTGCCTTGGGCACCTTCTCAGCCTTGCAGTTGTGGAACCTTCTGGGGCTGGGAGATCTGTTCCCTCAGCTTCTTGGGGGGCTGCAGGCTGGCAGCTTTCAGCTGAGTCTCGCTCCTGAACTTGCCCTGACTTAAGAGCCCAACTTGGTGGTTCCTGCAACACACCCTGGTATCTCTGAAGGGCTGTCCTTGCCTTAGCTCTGCAGACCAGCTCCCCTCTCTGCCCGGTCCGGCTTCCTCTATGCCCTGCTCATCCCAGGAGCACTTTCTGAAAAATCTGCCCATTCCCCTGTCAGAGTCCATCTCTCCAGGAGCCTGACCCGTGTCACTGGTTCTCCCAGTTTTGCTAGGGAGTCACATATGGGGAAATTGGGATGGTTAACTTGACGGTCAGCCGGACTGGATTGGGAAGCACTTAGGAAAGTAGTCGAATACTTTCACCTGTGTCCGGAGAGTGTTACACGTGAGTCACCATATTGGTGGGAGAGACCGGCCCTGAATGTAAGGGCGCCATCTATATGTGGAGGCCTTTATAGAACAAAAGCAGGGGTGGAGGGAAGCTTGCGCTCAAGCCCTTTGACTCCCTCTCCTATTTCCCTGACCATGAGCTGAGCAGAATCTGTCCACCTCACCCTTCTGCCATGACGTTTCTGCTTCTACTGGCCTGAAAGCAGTGGATCCAGTGAACATGGCTGAATCTCTGAGCCAAGACAAACGTTTTCCCCTTTAATTAGTTTCTCTCAGGTGTTTGGCCACAGCAACAGAGCAACTAACACAAGGATTTAACGGGTTTAACCTGAAAAGTGCTCAGAACCGAGCACCATACATAGCAAATTACCTCTGTGAGCCCTTAGTACACAGCTGTCTCTAGAGATTTCCGGGGTCCCGGCCTTCACTTTTACTGCGTATCCTTCTGCTTCGCACAGCTCACTCCTAGTGGTCCCCCCAGCACGTCCTGCATATCTCAGACTCCTGCCATGCCCATTCCTCTGCCCGGAATCCTGTTTCTGCCAGCACTCTGTCAGCACTCTGAGGGGATGCTTTCACGTGCCTCCCACTGTGCGTAATGAACTCCTCCAAGTTCTGCAGAGTACCAGGCAGTTCTTTGCACTAGAGAGAATGTCTGACTCATACTCTCCACCAAATACAGACTCCCTGTCAGTGGTAGCAAACCTTTTAGAGCTTCCAGTGATAACAGAGGGCCAGGTGTGGCAGACGTGCCATAGGTTCTCCACCACTGGCTGGATCATGTTGGTTTTTGTGCCTATGTTGCCTGATCATTTTAGATATTCATGAAAAAATGTGAGTCAGCTGAAGTGTACACTGCAAACGCTTGACACTTCATAAAAGGCTTATTGAAAGGACTCCTAAGATCATCCCTACTACTGGGGAGAGCATACACACAACAGTGCCCTCTTCTGGCCATAATGAGATATCCCCTCAGGACAGAAGGTGGGTTTAGGATACTCCTGGTGGATTTAAATTATTTCTCTTTTATGTGATTAAGTATGACCTGTATATCTTATTGGAGGTTCGATATGCTCAGATAATTAGGATATGCACTACATCTCACTGATTGATGGTCTTTCTGGAAGTTATGGTAAATTTTTTTTAGCTGAATTAAGTTTTTAATAGGTTGCATATGTAGATGTTTAGCCATACTCTAAGATCAACTCTTAAAAGAAGAATTTTATATCCAATTTCCATGCCACCTTTCTTATTTGTTGCACTAAGGTCTTGTATGCAAATATTCACTTGTACACTGAGAGCTTTAAGAGAAAAAGCAGGACGCAGAAGGAGTTGCCATTTTTAGCAGCAATGAAATATCACTAATCCCATTTTATATACCGAATTCAAGTCAGTATCAGAAGTGAGTACATCTCAAAGTCACAAGGTACAAAGTCGCCAGTTCATTTTTAAATTAATAACTTGAAATTACCCTGGCCCCCACCCCATTACATCCCTTTTATAATCAGCAAAAATTTTTGCTTTTATACATAGGTTAGCAGGCTTGTTTCAGTATGAAAGTGCTAATTCATTTACAGATTTTTAAGTCAGTTATGTAGTGCTACAATAAATGTCCAATAATCTACATAGAAACAATCTGTGAATGAAAATGATGAAGATTGAATTAGACTATCAGATTACCTTATTTACATAGAAAGGATATTTTAACCAAGAACAGGACAACAGAAGATAAGCAAAATCTAGTAAAACAAAAAGATTTGGGGATTCAGTCTCTAGTACTGCAAAATATTAGTAAGTAAAACCAGCATGAGTGTGCAGTGGTTGGTTTTTATAAGGCTGCTTAAATCTAATAGCATACTGGAACATATCAGAAAAACTGAAGGCATGTTTTATGCTTTTTTTTTGGAGACAGGGTCTTGCTTTGTAGTTCAGGCTAGCCCTGTACTCAGCCTCCAACTCACATCACAACAATCCTCCTGCCTCTGCCTCCCGAGTGCTGGGATTACAGGTGTGAGCCACCACGCCCGGCACTGTGGTATGTGGTACTGGTTGCTGCTGGGTGTGAGTCTCCACGCCCAGTATTGTATGTGGTTACCGGACTCGAACCCAGGTCCTTGTGCTTGCAAGACAGGCGCCGGAACCACTGAGCTAAATCCCTGGCCCATTTTATGCCATTTTTCAAAATAAACTTTTTGAAATTTGTGCAATTTAAAAAATCTTAAAGAAATGGTGGTTGGTGGCGCTCTCTCGACAGCCTCGCTCTGGCCCCTCCAGCCACTCCTGACTCAGGAGGAGGAATTCGCCTCCAGCCAGACGGACACAGTCCGCCACGGCCCACTAGATGATGACCGGAGGAACCAAGATGTGTTCCTGATGCTCCCGGCGAGACAAAAGTGAAAAGTGCCACAGCTCGGCTGAGTGTGGGAAGGATGGATGGGGTGACTGACCTGTGGACCTCAGAGCTTCTCTTTGACATGAGTAGCTGCAAAGAGACACCCAAAAATTCCAGTCGCCCATCCTGTGTCACCAACAACAGACTACGACCGAGGGCTCCTTACCATGTAGCCTCCATCGGCACAAAGTGGGCTTTGCCTCCAGAGAGGGGAAGCGTCAGCCACAGGGGTTGAGGCAACACTGAGAAATGATAAAGCCACTGCTGACAGGCTCTATGGAGACCTCCAGAATCCCAGCTATTGCCCAAAAAAAACCCCCGTTTTTCGGATTAAGCAAGCAAGGATTTGTAGAGGAATGCTGTGTTTTCAAATACATGGGTTCCTTTAAGAAGCTTTCCTTTCTCTTGAAATGCTTTCCAAATGAAATCAATCTCCTTTTAAAACTGCTGGGGGAAATATCTAGACATGATATTTGCTCGCTTAGCTTTGTGGTATTTTTTCGTAAACAGAGATGAAAGGGCAGATCAAGCTGAAACAGGTACTGCCACATTTCTGTGCAGAAAAAGCAAAGAAACAGCTCAAGAGGTCAGTCCCAGTGCTACTCAACCCAGGACAATTCTTGGGCCACATCTCCTCCTTTCTGTTGGACCAAGGTAGAGAATTTGCTCGCCTGCCAGACCCATAAGCATCTCCCTCTTTCTGTGGCAGCAAAGTTTTTCTGTGGAAGTTTCCACGTGGCTAAGTGGATGCCGCTCTAGGGCAGATGGGCAGATTGCCACAGGGGAACACACTGTTTATTTCCAGCAAGACAAAAATCCAGGCTGGGATATCAATTCTTCCTTGTCCTTGAAAAAAATTTTTTAAAAACTTTAGAAAGCTAAAAGCAACTTGTTGATTTTAAAGAATCTTTGTAATGAAAAAATTTGAAAATTATTAGTAATTCTGTTACCTAGGGATAGCCACTGCTTTTTATATTTTACTTCTTTGGCTTGTTTCTGCAGGTATAGGTGAATAGATGAAACATTAACACAAAATCGGGATGATGTTATTAGATTTTCTGTTCTCGTCTTTGCCCTTGACATTCTGCCATTACTATTTTCCAACACTGACCTGTACATTTCTTCCGTTGGGTTATTTCAGTGGAGGTTGGAGGACGAGCATGTAGCGATTCCACCCTCAACCATGAACCCGGCATCGATAGGTCAGTAGCTATTCCTTAGCCCTGTCCTCTGTCCTGTGACCCCAGGCTGAGGGAGAGGGATGGCAGGATTGGCATGTGTGTGTCCTTAAGGCTGAGCCATCTGAATGTGGCCTTTTAATCACCTGTCTTGGAGAATAAGAAAATCTGTGGGGACACCTTGTGTGTACCTTGACTGAAAGTCTTCCTGTTTGATTTCTAGCTTCCCCAGAAAACCAGGTTCTGTGAGAAAATTTTACACTGAAGAATGTTTATTTTAGTTATTTGTTGTTTATTTTAGTTATTTGTTTGTTTGCAATACTGGAGACTGAGTCAGGGCCTTTGTGTCAAGCCATATCCTCAGCTCTTATTTTTTATTTAGAGACAGGGTCTTGCTAAGCAGGGTCTTGAACAGGTGATCCTCCAGCCTCAGCCTCCCAGACTGCAGGGATTCCAGGAATGTGCTGTCAATCCAAGCTGTACAATCAAGCTTTTAGAGGTTAAGGAGATATATCTGTTACCACATAGAATCACTTCGGTCACCTTGGATCATTTTAGCTTCTGCATGTTCATTCATTTTATTAAGAAGTACTTATTTTTCTGTGCCTGGTATTGTATGATGCAGAAAGTTTCCTCAACCATTCTGCAATATACCAGTAAGCTGTATCTAATTTCATGAACAGTATTTAAGTACTAATTCAGTACTCTCTGAGAGGAGGCAAAGCTTCACAGACGGTTTCATTTTAAATCCTTACCTGTCCAGACAAGACAAAGTAGGCTTTCTGAAATGTAAAAAGTAAGAGGAAGACAGTCCAAAAGCAACAACAGAGATGAATGACTTGCCTGGTTTTTTTTGAACACTTCATTCCTATCAGGATTCAAAAGTGAGAAGGAAGGAAAAAAGAGAAAAACTACAATTATGATTAAAAAAAAAAAACTATAGCCAGTGGCCAAATTCACCCCCCAGCTCTTCTTGTGAATAAAGCTTTATTAGAACACAGTTACACTTATACGTTAGTGGCTTTGGTGCTGCAGTAGAGGAGCTGAGTAGTTGCGACAGAGCCCTTGTGCTTGATCTAGAAGCCTAAGATATTTTTTGCTGGGCTTTTTATCAGAAAAAAAAAAAATCCCAACATCAAGAGGGGCATAAGATGTATGAAGGCGCAGGAGCAACAGCTTGGAGGGAACATGGTCTGCAGTCAATAAAAATAGAAAACACCTGGTACAAGAAAACACCTGCAATAGAAACTTGCAGGACTTCCCTGCCCACACCGCCCTCTTTCTTTGTGGGAGGTTTATCTGGAGATTGGACCCAGGGCCTTCACACTGAGCAACATCCCCAAACTTTTTTATTTGTTGAGGAAAGTTGCCAACTTGCTCAGGCTGGGCTCGAACTTGGGATCCTCCTGCCTCAGCAACTAGAGTGCTGGGGTTACAAGTGCATGGGGCCAACCTTGGCTTCAGTCTTTGCATACATACACTTTGGTTGTAGCTCAGGGTCTCTGATCTCTGTCAGGGAGACCTGAGTCCGTCTCTAGGGACTGCTGCTATTCAGAGGTCCAGATGAGTCACTCTTTCCTGCACAACTGGCCCGCTGTCCCTCAGTGCCTGGTCTTGTATTCCACCCAGCAGCGGTGGAATGGGAAGCTTTCTAGAACCTAGAACCGCAGGGCACCCGGCAGGTCCTGCATCACCAAGTCCCAGGCCCCTCTCAGTCCTCCTAGCATTTTCTACACCAGGTTGAACCGCAGCTTTTCCCCACCATTTGAATCCCTTCAGAGAGAGAGGAGCAAGCAGGTGCTCAGGAAGCTGCACCAACCCAGGACAGATGCCTGGGTGATTGCACAGGACCAGGCTGACACCAGGGCAGAGGACGACTCTCCCCACCCTTGGAAGTGACAGCAGGGCAGTTTTGAGGACTCCGTGGAATAAACTGAGTCTCTGATGATATTTGACTTGGCAATAGGTTCTCTGCTCTACCCAAAGGCAGAGAAGAGCCATTCCCCTCATGCCAGGAGCCAGGCGAGGTGAGCACATGCCCAGGAGGCACTGGCTAAGGGCTGAGGGCCGAGGCTGGTGGAGAGAAAGAGTAAAGACAAGTCAGGCAGGAGTCAGGGAGAGCGGAAGCGAGATCTTGCCCCACGGGGAGAACTGCAAGAGGAACCTCTGGAGCCCTCTATGCGACCTGGCTGGGTCCAGTCCCGATGCTCCCCCTACTTCCCTGCCAGCCGTGCTGCCCAGGGAGGGGGCAGCTGAGCATCATGGGGAGGAAGGAGTTGCGAAGTCAGGCAGAGTAGCTGAGTCCCAGCTCAGAGGAGTTGCCGCCAACCTTATCCCGTAGCTTCCTGTCAGCCTGGCGGGTGGAGCCACTGTGCCCAGCATCTGTCTGAGAGTGGGGCTCTGCTTCCATCAACAAACCTGCCCTAACTCGGAGTCATCACACATGGCACGGGCACCATAGTGGCTCTCCCGCAGAAGTGCTCAGAAGACGAAATCCAGTAATCCACACAGAGCCTGTGACATGACACCCAGCGCAGACCTACAGAGGCTCGTGCTTAATTCATCCTGAGCTAGACACATGCAGCTTTTACCCCTCCCGCCCTCGACACCCACTGGTTGTGTTGCTCTTCCCCAACCACACAAGTGTGTCTGCCTTGGTGTATGCACTTCCGTCTGCTTAGGGAGTCTCTCCTGTCGCACCCCTTTATCTGCCTGGTGACATTCCACTTCCTCCCCAACACTTGGTTCAGAAGCCGTGTTGTCTGTGGAGCCTCCCTGATTTCTCCAGGTGGAGCCCTGTAATCCTCCTCTGCCTCCGCTGTCTGCTTTCTTATTCCTTCACACTCTTTGACTCATCTGACTTCTGTCTCAAACTTGGAGTCCCTTAGCTGTGTCTAAAGAGAAATCCACTACTAAGTGGGGACTACAGAGTGTCCATTTCATGAAGGGCTTGCGTGGGAACCAGAGGAGTTTTTCTGGAGGGTCAAATAAGATTCAAGAAATAGTTGCAAATTTTTCCTCTTTGGTGGGATACTCATGAAACCAGCTGTGTGCAGTGGCCCAGCACTGGACAGACCCGTGGACTTACAGACTCAGATTTTGGACTCTGTCAGGGCTCCCCAGTGGGTGGCTAGAGTGGACTTGCCAGAGGGACCCCTTCCCCCCTAGGAACTGTGCACATATTTTCTCTTGCCTGTGACACGAAGCAGGCTGGGAGCCACCAGGTCATGGAAAGCTGGCTCCAACCTCAGTGCTTTCTAGGTCTACCAGGAGGAGGAAAGACGGACCTAGGTTCTTAGGTGAGAAAGCTACTCAGCTGAATGCTGACCCCAGCCTGCAGTGGGAGAAGGGTCCCAGCTGAATGCGAAGGAGGATGTCTCGCGTTTTCTAGGATTCCCAGAAATCACGTCTAAAGATGATCACGGTAGATGAGGCTCTGGTCTAGACGAACGCCATCTAGTGAGTGACCTTGGGCATTGGTTGTTCTCCAGCTCGAGCTTGTGAAGGGCTTTTCGGAATTGCATGTGAGTGTGCACAGCCTTTGCCGGCATCTCGATCTCTGTCACTAGTTCTCCTCCCTCCCAAAAAAGAAGCAAGAGCACAGACGCCCCTTCCGTCTGCTGACACCAGCCCTGGGGGTGGGGAGCACTGCCTCTCATGGTCTCAGAGCCTCAGGTTTTGTAAAGTCCGACTTCCAGGCTGACATGTACGTACGCTCAGCCTCCCTGCCATCTTGGGTTCAGGGTGGGCAGAGGGTCTGATGTAGCCTCCTGCCCCGACCCCAGCCGCTGGCCTGGCTGCTCCTGGGAAATGGGACGGGGTGCTCATTTTCACTCTGGCTGAATGAACAGGGAGCTGCCGGTTGGCCCTGTCAGGAAAATAGGTTGGGCCACTGGTATTGTCCCAGGTCATCAGCTTATCCCTCACCCGTGGCCCCCTGAGCTAGGGCAGGTTCCAGCAGCCCCTGGTGATGTCCGGGCATCATCATGAGGCTGCCGTGCACCAAGCGTCCAGGTATCTGGTCTGTCAGGAATGGGCATCCTGGGCCAGGGACTGGTCTGCCCTGCCCATCCCAGGGGTGCGGTCCTCCTGACCCACTTCAATCTGATGCTTTTCACAGCCCTGGGTTTCTGGCGATTAAGGCTCAGGCTCCAGCTATAACTGAAAGGGCAGCAGAGGGTCAGGACAGGCAGTGCTTTTCTCTGTGGCAAAAAGTCCAAGAGTTCCTGCTGCCGGCCCTGCTGGGAAATGTGAAGGAAGTTTACAAGCTGAGAATGCAGTTTTCTTCTCAGAGACCGTGACACGTCCACACAGCCAGGGCCTGACTGCTGAGACTGTCCGGGGAGTGGGTCAGCATGGACACAGGTGTTTCTGCTGCTGAACTAGGCAGGCCAGGAACCGAGGTGGCCGAGGAGCTGTCTCTCTGTCAGTCAGAGCTGGGCTTTGACTTAGGACGTTGCTTCAAATGGAGCCGCTCTCCTTGCTTGACATTATCACACTGCTAGACACCACAGTGAGAGATGAATTTGGTGACTCACTCAATGTGGGCGTGGTTACTCCTCCGTACTTCTGGGCCCTGCTCACAATTCTTTATCCACAAATCAACTCTCAATTAATGTTTTGTTTGGTAAAAATATTCCTGGGAAACCTGTAAACAACAGATGACGGACACTGAAGCACAGTGACAGGTATTTCTGCCAATGCAAGGGTTACCCTTCCCGGCTTGGTATCTGGCACAAGTCATTGCAAACATACAGCAAGTCCTCAAAAGGGCACTATCTGAATAGAGTAATGAATTATAAAGTTATTATATGATAATTGTTTTTAAAACTTAGAAATTACAGAAAACAGAAAAAAAAACTATCTAGAAAAATAGTAACCTATGATCTTACCACTCAAGGGTCACTCTGAATTTTTACTGGTGTGATTTTGTTAAGATGGTTATAAATGCATGGTATCTACTGTTAGTGTTAAAAATTAAATATATATTGCCAAATAGAATGGTATTACTTCTCCTGTACTGTCTTGAAATATTTATACATTGTGAAATTGCTAAATTTAAAGGACATGCATAACTTTGCATGCTTACTTTTTTGTAATGGGAAAGTTAAAATCTGTTAGTGATTTTCATCGTATAGTAGATTGTAAAAAAAATGCTCACTATAACATACAATAGATCTCTTGGACTTACTCTTCATATCTGAAATTTTGTATCCTTGGACCAACCATCTCTCCCCCTTAAAAATATGGTCCTATTTTCTATTTCATAAGATAAACCTTTTTACATGCCACATACACATGAGGTCATATGGTATTCATCTTTCTATGCCTCCCTTATTTTACTTGATATAATGTCCTCTAAGTTCATCCATACTGCTCGAGATGACACAATTTTCTTCTTTTTAAATACTGAATAGTATTCTGTATTGATACTTATCAGCTCCACCCACCCCATGTTCTTTATCCACCAGCTGTAGATAGCCACAGATGGAATCTGTCTCTCGGCCATTTTAATGTAGCAGTGAAGAGAGGATGTAGATATATCCGACTCAATTTCCTTTCCTACACCTATCCATGTAATTTATTATTATTTGGCAGGGGGGGAATTAATTATTATTTTTATTTATGTTTTATTTTATTTTTAATTTTATTAATTTTAAATTTTATTATAAATTTTATTATTTATAATAATAATAATAATTATTATTATTTGGCTGGGAATTGAGCCAGGGACCTTGCACTTGTGATGCAGCCATGACACCCCCGGGCTAACTCCCCAGCTCCCCATGTTATTTTAGATTGTAAAGGGATTCCTAGATCTTGTGGTGTGGATCCATGTTTGGTTTTTGAGGAACCTCCAGACAGTTTCCCATGATGGTGGTACTGACTTATGGCTCTTTCCTACCAAGGGTACAAAAGCTCTGGGTCAACATTTACCTCCCGTCTGTTTGGAAGCAGCCTGTGCAGTACGTGTGAGGATAACTCGGTGCCTTCACTGGTGTTTCTCTGATGATCAGTGTTGTTAAATACACCTCCTGGTCACGTGTATTGTTTTGTTCTCTGCCCGTATTTCCAGGTTGTTTTCTTGGGGTCGAATTTCTTATATATTTTGGCCAGTAACCCCTCAGATAGTGTCTGGCTTACAGGTACTCTGTTGTGTATCTCTTCAGTGGTTGTGTCCTTGGCCTTTTAGTTTAATAGAATCCCATTTTCTCTATTTTTAGTTTGTAACATGTACTTTTGGGATTCTGTCCAAAAAGTCTTTGCCCAGAACAATTTCATAGAACTTTCCTTCTGTGTATTGTCATTTTTCAGAGTAATGTGTTTTGCTTAAGTCTTTAATCCATAATGAGTTGATTTTTGTTTTTTAAATAATGGGAGTTGGGGCAATAATTTTATTTCTCTGTGTGTGGATATTCAGTTTTCCCATCATCACTTACTGAAGAGATTATCCTTCTCTGTTGCATATTCTTGGCATCATTGTCAAAAATAAAATTATTATGGGCTAGGGATTTAGCTCAGTGGTTCTGGCGCCTATCTTGCAAGCGCAAGGACCTGGGTTCGATCCCGGGTAACCACATACAATACTGGGTGTGGAGACTCAGGCCCAGCAGCAACCAGTACCACATCCCACAGTGCTGGGCGTGGTGGCTCACGCCTGTAATCCCAGCATTCGGGAGGCAGAGGCAGGAGGATTGCTGTGATGTGAGTTTGAGGCTGAGCTCAGGGCTAGCCTGAACCACAAAGCAAGACTCTGTCTCAAAAAAAAAAAATTATGTAGACTTATTTTGGGGCTTCCTACATAGTTCCATGTGTCTATGTTTATGCCAGTACCATGCTGTTTTGATATACAGTAGCTTTGTAGCATATTTTGAGGTCAGAAACTATGACACCATTAGCTGTTTTTTTGTTGTTGTTCAGGATTTCTTTGGTTGTTTGGGGTATTCTGTGGTTCCATACAAATTTTAGAATTATTTTTTCTGTTTCTGTGAAGAAGTCACTACAATTCGGATGGGAATTGCAATGAAGGTGTAGATTATTTGGTGTGGTGTGAACATTTAAACATATTCTCCATTGACATATCTTTCCATTTATTTGTATCTGCAATTTATTTCATCAGTGTTTTAAATATTATTGCTTGTAGATATCCTTTATCTCTTTGGTTAAATTTATTCCTGATAATTTCATTTTTATAGCTATTTTAAATGGAATTGCTTTCTTTAATTCTTTTTGGGATGCTTTAGTTTTACTGTGCATAGAAATACTACTGATTTTGTACCGTTGTACTCCACTGACTTGTTACTAATACTCGTAGTTGTGTGTGTGTGTGTGTGTGTGTGTATGTGTAGCCTTTATAAAGTTTTCTATATGTAAGACCATGTCATTGCAGACAGATAGTTCACTTTCTTCCTCTCTAATTTACATGGCTTTTATTTCTTTCTCTTCTCTGTTTGAGCCAGGGCTCAGTGTAATGCTAAACAAAAAAGGGGAAGGTGGGCACCTTTGTATCGTTCTTGACCTTAGAAGAAAAATTTTCACCATTTCGTCAGTGCCTATGAGGTGAACTGTGGCTTTGTCATATATGGTCTTAGATGCGTTGAGGAAAATTACTTCTATACTAATTTGTTAAATGTTTTTATCATGAAAGGATGTTGTGTCAAGTACTTTTTCTGCACCTCTTTCACTAATCAGAAGAATGTTTTGTCCTTTACTCTGTTCATGTGGGGTATCTCAATCGCTGATTTGAGTCTTGCATCCCTTGAATATATCCTAGTTGGCCATAAAGACTGATCTTTTCAGTGTGCTTTTGAATTTGGTTTGCTAGTATTTTTTAGGATGCTTTTACAATTTATTTAGCTGAAATGCCATACATTGACTTCCATTTATTTTGATATATCTTTTTTCCCCCTGGTGCTTTAGAGGGTCTTCAAGCTGATATAAATACTTTATAAATGTACCCATTTGGGTGCACACCTGCACAAGACTTACATCTTTTAGCAAGAAAAACACTGAAGAAGTAGAGACCTGACACAACTAGCTAGATACATTGAAACTCTCCCACGTTTTTGTTCGTCTGAGGCTGAGGCACCACATACCTGTTTGAGAAAACCATCTCTCAATTCAGGATGCTTTTTATTATGGGCTGGATCACTAAGCCACTACTTGGGTGCTGAACGGCAGAGCAACTTCCCCAGCTCAGGCCGTGAGTTCACAGCCCTGGAAGGTCCCGCTGGCTCTCAAAGTGTGCTTCCTTGGGTGGGCCAGCTGGTGCTCTGCCCAACCCAGCTACTTCTCTCTCTCTAGTTTCCTTGTTTTTCCTCAACCTGTTTCAGGAAGCTGTCTTACCTCTTAGAGTTCTTAACATGCTCAGTATACACATTAATCCTCTTGGCAGGTATCTTACCCTTAACTCGGTCATTTACAGCAATGCCAACAGCAGCCTAGGCGATACTATAGATTCTTCCACGTTTACCATGGTGACCTTCGGGTGGCATTCCTTTTTTTATTTTTTTCTTTTAGACAGGAACTTGACGTGTAGTTAAGACTGGGCTGAGAATCTCTATAGTACCCAGGCTGGCCTTGAACTCGTGTCCATCGTCCTAGTTCAGCCTCTCAAGAGCTGGGATTACAGTCACGTGCCACCATGCCCGTCTGGCATTCCCTCAGGGTCTATAGTATCATCATTTATTGGAGTTTGCAGGTAAGTGGCCAGAGAACAACCCCATTTTTTCTAAAAGGCCTGGAGGACATATCCTGGCTCTCCCCCTCTTTCTTTCTGTGTCTGTCCCTTAGGGAAATTACTGGAAGATGGCAGTGCCAGCCGAAAAGTGGTTTGCTAGTAATTTTGTTGAGTTTTACATCATTTTCATTGTAAAATTTGGCCTATATTTTTGTATGAAATGAATCTACCCTTTTATTTAACTTTTTGGAAGAGTCTGAGAAGGACTGATATTGTTGTTTATATATTTTATAAAACTCAATCATGAAGCCATGTGGTCCTGAGCATTTCCTTCATGGGAGTTATTTTAATTATCGCTTCAGTCCCTTTCCTTATTCTGTTCTGACTTTCTGTTGCTTCTCACATTAATGTCGATAGGTTGTGTGTGCCTAGGACTTTGTCCTTTTCTTCTGGGTCAGTGATG
Organism: Petromus typicus; assembly: GCA_004026965.1. Lineage (NCBI taxonomy): Eukaryota > Metazoa > Chordata > Mammalia > Rodentia > Petromuridae > Petromus > Petromus typicus. The sequence continues at coordinate 50,133 of PVIR01001763.1, forward strand.
GTGAACCTTCCAGTGACATAAGCAGCCAATGAGGCACGGGTGCCGTAGGAAGATTCACACCACGCTTCTAAGTTACCCAGTTTGTTTAGCATATAATTATTTATATTAGTCTCTTGTGATTCCTTTGCATTTCTGTAGTATCAGTTATAATTTGTCCTTTCTGATTTTATCTGAGTCATCTCTTTCTTAGTCTAAAGGCTTGTTAATGTTATCTTTTCAAAACACCATCTCATTCGTCTTTTATATTGTTTTTCTAGTCACAGTCTTTAATGTATTTGTGCCCCAGTATTTATTATTTTCCTTCCTTTATGTCTTTGAACTTAGTTTATTTTTCTTCCTAGTTCCTTAAACTAATGTTAGGCTATTTATTTGGAATTGTTGTTCTTTTTTGATGTAGGATTTAATTGCTATAAAACTGCTTTGGTGCATTCTATTTTGATATATTGTTCCATATTTATTTTGTTTAAACTATTTTCACTTCCTTTTAACTTCTTTGGCTTTTTGCATATTCAATAGCAAATTGTTTAATTTCTACATATTTTTGGTTTTTCTGAAACTACTTCTATTGGTGATTTGTAGTTTTATAACACTGTCATTGGAAAGATGTTGGAATTAGTCCAGTCTTCTAAATTTAACATGTATGATTTAACAAATCTATCCTGTATAATGTGCCATTTCAGAAGAGTATATATTTTGCTACTCTTTGATAGCATGTCCTACGTATTTCTGTTTGATTCATTTGGACTAATATATACCTTAAGTCTGATATTTCATTGATTTTTCTATCTGGATGATATGTTCATTGCTGAAAGCAGAGTATTGAAGTCATGTCTTCTTGTTACTGGCAATGTCTTTAACTTTAAATTTGATAATATGTGCTTGAAATATCCAGGTGTGCTGCGGTTTTGTGCATATATATTTACAATAATATATCCTTTTAGTGAATCAACATGCTTTTCACTACTTAATTACTTGTTTTGTTCTAGCTTTTTGACTTAAAGCCTATTTATTAAAATATAGCTACTCCTGCTGTTTTGGTTGTTTTACTTACATGGAATATCTTTTTCCATTTTTCACTTCTAATCTGTATGTGTTCCCAGCCGTGAAGTGAGTCTGCGGTAGCTCCTTACTGTTGAGTTTTTTCCATTTTTAATCAGTCCAGCTACCACTGTGTCCTTTGGTCAGAGAATTTAAAACATTTACATTGAAAGTAGTTATGGATACTTAACTATTGATGGTGCTATTTTGTTGTTTTCTGGATTTGTTGTTCCTCTCAGGGTTTTTATTCCTTTTTAATCATTTTATATCCACTGTAGGTTTTTGCTTGTGGTTACCACTGGGATTATATAAATATTTTTATAGTTAGAACAGGTAATATTAAGCTAGTAACTGATCAAATAAAAATACTAGTTGTGCTCTACCCATTTTTTGTTTTTGATATTATAGTTTATACTTTCCTAGATTGTCTCTTAACAAATTACAGTTTTGTTTTTTTCTTTCATACTAATTATATAAGTGATTTTCACACAACCATCATCATATAAGGTTATTCTGCATTCAACCATGTACTTACTAATATGTTCTTATGTTTTTATGTTACTAGCATCCTGTTCTTTCAGTTTAAAGAAATCCATTTACCATTTTTAAAAACATATCTGGTGATGCTGAACCTGCTTAGCTTTTGTCTAGAAAAAATTTCTTTCCTTTATTTCTGTGAAAACTTTGCTGGGAAAAATATTTATGGTTGGGCACTTTTTGCTTTTTTTTTTTTTTCCCATTCTCCTACCCATTCTACAATCTCCCACCCCCTATATCCATAAGCTTTGTTTCCCTTCTTTTTTATTATCACATTTTTTTCTTTTCCCTCATTACTTACCCCTAACCCCATTTCCCTTTGATTGTTTTCCATTTTACAATATCTAGCATACATTCTAGAACTCATTTACATTTTTAGTTTCTTATATCAGGAAAAGATATGGAACTTACATATCTCTGGCCTATTTACTTCACTTATGAGTATGTCCTCAAGCTACATGCATTTGAATAGGAATGACTCAAACTTGTTCTTTATGGCAGTGTAATATTCCATTTTATTTTTTTTAAAACCACATCTTTTTCTGGTCTCCCATTGATGGGCATTTGGGTTGTTTCCAAGATTTAGCTATCAATCTGAGCTGCTATAAACATGGGTGCACATATGTTGCTCTGATATGAATCTTTTAATACTTTCGTGCCTAGCCCTATGGACACTTTTTTCTTTCAGCTCTTTGTATCATTCTATTCTCTCCTGGCTTATATGATTGCCATGGAAAAACCTGCTGCTGATTTCATTGGAATACCTTAGATGTGATTTGCTGCTTTTCTCTTGCTGCTTTAAGAATTCTATTTCTGGGGGTCAGGGATTTAGCTCGGTGGTTCTGACACCTGCCTTGCAAGCACAAGGGCCCGGGATCGATCCCCAGTAACCACATACAACAATGTCAGGCATGGAGACTTATGCCCACCATCAATCAGTACCACAGACCACAGTGCCGGGCATGATGGCTCATGCCTGTAATCACAGTACTCGGCAGGCAGAGGTGGGAGAATTGCTGTGAGATCGAGGCTGAGTTCAAGGCCAGCCTGAACTACAAAGCCAGACCGTGTCTAAAAAAACAATAATAAGGGCCGGGGAGTTAGCTCAGTGGTTCCGGCACCTGTCTTGCAAAAGCAAGGGCCCGGGTTTGATCCCCAGTAACCACATACCTATACTGGGTGTGGAGACTCACGCTCAGCAGCAATCAGTACCACATACCACAGTGCCGGGCGTGGTGGCTCACACCTGTAATCCCAGCACTTGGGAGGCAGAGGCAGGAGGATTGCTGTGATGTGAGTTTGAGGCTGAGCTCAGGGCCAACCTGAACCACAAAGCGAGACCCTGTCTCAAAAAACCTAAAAAAAAAAAAAGAAAGAAAAAAATAATAATAAAACAGTCCTACTTCTGGGCCAGGGATTTAATTCAGTGGCGCTGCCTGGTAATTGCAAAGTCATTCCTGTACTAGAAAAAAAAAAATAATCCTTTCTCTATCTCTAATTGTTGAGCTTGATGATAATGTGACTTAGTGCCATCTTGTTTGAACTGGATTTGATTGGAGCCCTTTGATCTTTCTGTATTTGTGTATTTGTATCTTTGTCCAATTTGAAAAGTGTCTGCTATTATTTTTTGAAACATATTTTGCGTTCTTTTGTCTCTCCTTTCCCTTTCAACTCCTATAATTCAGACTTTTTTCTTTTGATGTTCTCCCATAAATTCCAAGTTTTCTTCATTGCTTTCATTTTTTTCTTTTCTGAATATATTTTCAAGTAATTTGAATTTGAACTTATTCTTTCTTCTGCTTAAGCAATTCAGGTGTAGATACTCTAGATAATTTTCCATTTCATTCATTATATTTTTAAGCTCCACTAATTTCTATCTTTATTAAATTCCCTGTTATGGTTATTATTTTCCTGATTTGTTGAATTCCTTCTCTATATTTCTTGGCATTTGCTGAGCTTCCTTAAAACAGTTACTTTGGGTAATTTATCTTTCTTTTTTTTTTTTTTTTTTTTTTTTTTTTTTTTTTTTTTTTTTTTTTTTTTTTTTTTTTTTTTTTTTTTTTTTTTTTTGAGACAGGGTCTCGCTTTTGTGGTTCAGGCTGGCCCTGAGCTCAGCCTCAGACTCACATCACAGCAATCCTCCTGCCTCTGCCTCCCAAGTGCTGGGATTACAGGCGTGAGCCACCACGCCTGGCACTGTGGTATGTGGTACTGGTTGCTGCTGGGTGTGAGTCGCCACACCTAGTATGGTATGTGGTTACCGGGGATCGAACTCTGGTCCTTGCGCTTGCAAGACAGGCACCAGAACCACTCAGCCAAATCCCCGGCCTGGGTAATTTATCAAGCAGTTCATTTATCTCTGTCTGCTCAGGGTCCATATTAGGAGCCATCTTGTCTCTTGGTGTTTTCATGTTTTCCTGATTGTTTTGACCCTTGATGTCTTATATGGTATCTCCATAGTTATTCCAATCTTTGAAGAATAGTTTTGTCTGGCTATCAATAATAGCCCATCTTTAGCACTTGGATCCACTAGACTCGTTTATTAGACCCATGGAGGCCAGGCTAAAGCTCGGGTCCTTAGGAGCTGAACTGACACCAGAGTCTGCTGGAGGAGGCTGCTACTTGAACTTGTGGAATGGGGTGACACAGGGCCCACTGGAGCCTGGGCCATGGGAACCGGGCTGGTGTTGGGGCAGGTGTGGAACCTAGATCCACAAGAATTGGCTTGGTGCCTGTGTCCTTGAAGGCAAGCTCAGGGCTGGTGTGCTGGAATAAAACACAGCTCCACATTCCTCTAGTCTCAGGGTCCAAAGGGCCCTGTTGGTACTAGGAAGGCCTGTAGCCTCTGTCTGCAGGTACTAGCCTAGTACTTGAGGTTGGGGATGCCAGTCTGTTTCTAGGGCCCCCTGAAGCCCAGAGCTCAGGTCTGTTGGAACTCGGTACAGCTCTGAGTCCAGGCCATAATGACTGGCCTGATAGTAGGACGTCCTGGAAGCTGGGTCTGCAGCACTAGCTATTAGATCTGTACATGCTGCCTGTTGCCTGCTGCCAAGCCTTGTGATGGAGTGCACCTAAAGGATCAGTCCAGGGCACTGGCTTGGTGTCTGGGGCCAGGAAGACCCATAATGCTTTTAGTGGGATGGGTCTGCTCATGGAGCTTGAGGCAGAGTTTGGTATTTATTTCCCTCACCGTTCTTTCCCCAAAGGGAAAGATATCACTGTGCACTATGCTGTGAGGGGTGATATAACTAAGGGAAAGCTGCCCCTTCTACTCTTTCTTATTTCTGCGCTCCATCTGGATACTGTGCTCATCCATCTGGTTTGCTTAGGTCTGGTGAAATTATTTTGTACAGGGAGATTGTTGAGACTGATGTGTCCACTAGGGAGATGAATTCTGTAGAGTCCTATTCTGCTATTTGTTGATCACTTTCTTAACCACAGCAGTTTGGTTTTGTTGTAAACTTTGATCTTCCAAGTTCCAATGGATACAAGTCATTAGAGCCCAGGAGTTTCCTAAGGCTAATGGTCACAACTATTTCATTCCTTAAATGATTAGTTAGTGATACTTAAATGATTAGTTAGTGATACTCTTTGTTTTGGGATTTCAAGCTCTTTCTAAATTTTGCACTATTTTAAATGTGTAAAGATTTAACATCACATTTTTTAGAATTATTTCTTCAGGATTGACACATGAAAGTGAAATTACTCGGTTAGAAATAAATAGAATTTCTGAGAACTCTGCTTTATGTTACAAAGTTGTTTTCTAAAAAATGTCATTTTGATTTAAGGTTTAGTTTTTCATATTTATTTCTTTAATTCACCTATCATCTATTTGGATATATGGTATGAAGTGAATATATGAACAAAACTCTCCCAAAGAGCAAATCAATTATTTACCTATATTTTATTAAATATAGTACTACCTCAGTTCACAAACTTAATTTGTCCCATGATTCTGGAAAAGATGGCTACATTCATGTTCGATCAGGAAAGAGAGCTGTGGTCGTGTGTCATCTGATGCAGAGTTTGCAAACAAAAATGAAATTTTGCCAGACGCTTCTGTTTGAAAACCAAATTGTTCACAAGCAAAAGTGTTTGTGAATTGAGGCACCCCTGTAATGTTTTCTCCCCCACTCTCATCCCCTGCCTCCTCCTCCTCTGATGCAGACTGAGGTCTGCTCAGATCCACTTGGCTCTGTTTAGCTGCGGGTTAGTTTGCCAACATCATATGGCTTTTGTTAGTTATGTAACATGTGATAAGATTTTTTTTTTCCCAAAAAATTTTTAGTCAAAATTTATTAAACTACAAAAAGATTCTATGAAGATCTTTAGTGTAAAACCTATATAGTCCCATGTATATGTTGAATGGATCAAAAACCAGAGACTAATACTTGATTATTACAAAGTTATACTTTAAAAATTAGCTCAGAAGTATGTACTTCCCTATCTCTGATCAGCCTTCCTGTCCATTATTTTTAAGTACATACTTGATTCTATCTTTTTTATTGCTGGTCAGGGAATGAAGCCATAAAATTTTATGTTTCATTGTGGATTTAACCTATAAAAGTTGTGTTTTTCTCTCTTCTCATTGTCTGTATAGGAAAATATGCACAGATGTCCATAGGGGGATAAACATGGATGTTCACTACAGACCAAAAAAAAAGCAGTTCACTTCTGCCCATCAAGAAGTGAACATTTTGTTCTGCTTTGGCCAGGCATGGTGGCCCAGCCCAGCACTTAGGAGGTTGAAGTTGGAGGACTGCCCCAAGTTCAAGGACAGCCTGGGCTACAGAGTGAGTTCCAGGCTTGCCTGGAATATATAGTGAGGCCTTATCTTAAAAAAAAAAAAAAAAGCAAATGGATAAATAAGCTATAGCTCATCGACTGTGCAATACTGTGCAATTAAAATATGAAAGGGGAAAGAAAGGACGTCCAACATATATTATCAAATGAAAACAAACAAAACCTACTGAGTTTCAGTTACAGTGGCATATACACCGTTCACGTGGAAGAAAGCTCACTCCCCTCACTATGACAGTTCCGTGTACATGGGTGGGTGGGGACTGCTTGGGGTCCAGAATGGTCTTTACTGTTAGCATGGTCGTTTCTGGCGGGATCCACGACTTTGTAAATGTTTCCATTTTTACACAGCTGGCATAGTCACAGGTGCCTCCTTTGTGTGAGGAGAAATGAGGCGTCTTTTCAGAGCTGCAGCCTTTGTGGGACTCACATGGCTTCTCCGGTTTCCCTTTGATTCCTTCGTGTTTTCTGACTCCCTTCTGTAGCTGTTCAGCACAAACTACTGCTCTGCGGAGCAGGCATTGAGCTCCCAGACACATGTGCTATGATTAATTCCTCACCCCCAGGGATCACAGAGACTCTACAGTTGCCTTGGTAAGAAAGGCTTTGCTCAGAAAAGACGGGCCTTGACCAGAGACGGGCAGTGGCTGGGAGCCTGGGGACAAGGGGAATCCAGGCTTCCCAGACACAAGACACAAATTCCACCCAGTGGTTCTGGAAAGGTTTGCAAGATTATGGCCTGTCAAGTGAAAATGAAGCAGTTGGAGGCTTTGGGACATGAAATGCAGACTGTCTGGAGCTGACGTGGGCCCTGGATGGTGTGGTTATCTACCTAGGGCAGAAATCTCCCTGGACTTGGGACTCCCCATGGAATACTGCTGTTAGATACTAGTTACTGAGGACTCAGTGTACTAGGAGCAGTGCTTAGAGCTTGTGGCATACTGTTAAATTTTGGCATTGAATCCATACGGCAGTTTTTGCTTTTTCTCCTACGTTGCAGATTAAATTGTAACTCTGAGAGCGAAAGCCCCTTGCCTTAGGCCTTGGGATGAGAGATGGGGCTTGAATACGAAATCAGACATCTGTCTTAAAAGATTATGTCACTGTGCTTGACAGGCTGGCTCCTGTGGGAGCACTTGAGGTCTGAAATAAGGCCATGCAGTGTGCAAACCACAGGCCCGGAAGGAGGCCGACCCAGAGGTCTCACCTCTCCTGACCTGAGACAGCACACCACGTGCATCCTCTTGCAAAACGCCCCCCCACACACACCAAAAGCAGGGGCAAAGTACATGAGATGCTGTTTTCCTGGGACACGGTGGTTTTAGTCATCAGAAAAATGAAGCTTAAAACCACCATTCCAGATGATTGGTTTCTCATCTCTTTTTATAATCCCACTTGTGAGCAGTCTGGGGATTCAATTTAAAACGAATTAAGGAGGCAACTTAAGTGAGCAAGGACATCAGGCTGAGCTTTGAGAGGCTCAGAGGTAATGAACACTAAATTCCTCGGCACCAAGAGAAGGTGACCTGACTGGCGCACTTTCTGCATCCTCTGGGCCTCAGCTGCCTCCGCAGTGCTCCTGTCCCTAGGCCACCTGTGCCTGTCTGGGTGAGGTCGCCTGAAGCCCTGGGACTGCTCCGGAGTGTCAAACCTTCCTCCTGCCGGCCTTCACTGACCAGTGGAAAAGCCAGGCTTTGTCTATTTTTATGATTATTTATTGTAGTAAAGTAAGTGTAACATAAAACTTAGCATCTTAACCATTGTTAAGTGTACAGTTCAGCAATGCTATGTGCATCTGTGCTGCTGTACAGCCGACTTCCAGGACTCTGTACTTCACAATACAGAAGAATCCTGGTTTACCAGTGTCTGAGCTGACCACTGTAGCCGTGGTTAAGTGCGCATCTTACAGCATGAAGGCCATTCCCATTGCTGTCATCACCATCCCCCTACTGCCCTGACCCCACAGGCACGTCTTTCCTCCCCTCCCCGCAGCAACTCAGCCTCTGCTTCCTTACAAACTGACAGTCTCTTCCTGATGGCTCTTTGTTTGCTCACAGAGGCACAGCTTTTGCACATGCATAACGTGCCTTCAGAGCACAGGCCCCAGGTCGCCCCACTCCCGCTCCCAGCCTCCTTCCAATCCTGGTGGGATCTGCCTGCTCTGGGGTCAGGAGCGCCCTCTGTGCTGGCCCCAAGGTTCCTTCCTGGTGCCACTTCTTCATTCTTTGTGGTCATGAGCACAGGCTCCCAACAACACACATCTCTCACACATGCTGTCTCTCGGTGTGGCTGACCAGGGCCTGGTCACTAAAAGGTCACACATGATGCTGCCACACTGTGTCAGAGGCACACCTGCTCTGCAGCCTTCCCCTCTTCCTCCTCTCCAAGCCCCCATACCTCAGGGGGAACTAGGGATGTCTGTTATCCCAGGATGCAGCACGGTCTGACTCCTAATGAGCTTCAGCTTCTAACCTCTTCCCTTTGGCTCAGTCTGATGGAAAATGCTGACTTTGTTGTTGTGTCTCATAGTTTGGAATGCGCAGAAAGAGATTTTCCCCAAAAGCCAATTTGCAGCCAAAAAAGGGAGCCCGGGGCCTTCTGGACTGAGAACTGCATCCTTGTGTCCCCATGTCTGCCAAATGTTCAGTATACAAATTTACGGTATCCTTTCCTTCCCTCCCCTCTTCGTGCATGAGATAAGAAAGACAATCCCTTGATGGATATAAAGTATAAATCACTTATTTTTAAAAGTCAGTCGGGGGAAGCAGACCATCTGGATGGTTCAAAGGCTTCAGATCATAGGCAAGACACTGGGTAGACAGAACCAGATTGGAATCGCCTTCCTCAGACTCCCCTGGGCTAGCGTCTGTGAGTTTAATCTTCTGGAAGGGGAAGTAATCTCTGGGTGATGTTCCTGCTTGGGGAACACATGCCAGTGAATTACATTAGGTAGTGTCTCTGCTCAGCTAGAACCCACCAGCAGACAGATGGCCCCATGTGGCCCTGGCTCTTTGGAATCATTACTTCTTTGCAAATACTTAAAAGTACAGGCGCAGTGAACTCTGACCTCTCTCCACTGAGTATGCCCAGCACTGCTTCTGACTCTATCCTGATGCTCCCTCCCTTTCATCTGAGGTGGCCTCTCCCAAGGTTTGTCTCCTATGTCACTTTCATGAACTGAACCTCCCTTTTTGCATTTCTCCTGCAGAAGGAAGAATTAAAGCCAGTTACGCTGCATTTGTTTTAGGTGGGGCCAGTTTGGGGCTCGGTCACAATCATCTTCATTCTTGTTCCACTTCACTGGGCCACGTTAGGCTCTGTGAAGGCAGCATCTAGCATCACCACCCCAAGTCCATGTCACGAACTTGCGGGGTGTCCAGTGAACATCCATCTGTGCTATACAAGGCAGTAGCACTACTCCAAGCACAGTCTTTGGATTCAGCCCCCTCTGTCTGTGGATGTTAGGAAATGTGGGGATGGACACCTGCCCTCAGCTCCCAGGGAATGAATGTGCTTTGAAGTAAAATCTGGAGACTCTGTAGCTCCCACTTGCTTAGATTCTTCACCATTGACCACCTATGTTGCAGTCTCACATGTACACATACACAAAAAAACAAAGATTTATGGTGTGGGTCGCTGCCACGTTAGTTTGGTGACATTCACTTGTAAGCTCAGTTTTGTGCTATGCAGGAACTTGATGTCGAATGCTATACAATGACACGGCCTTAATTTCTGCTATAAGTGCCAGGCATCATTAGCACATGCTGTGCAACTTTCTCAATGAACCTGATCATGTAGGACCTTTCCGGCTCTCCCAGAAAGCTATGAAAGAAACAGAACAGGGCATTTCATATTTTCTGTTCTGTCGCTAAGCTTCCTTGCCATGTGAGGTGTTTTGAGACCGAGTATTGTGCTGGTAGGTGGCATCTAATTTGGAGCAGAAATGAGCTTGTTATTTTCTTCTGTTATGTTTTAGGAAATTCTACACTTGTGAGATGAAGGAGAAATCCTAGAATGCCTTCTGAGTGAAAACTCCTTGCTGAAACAGAATTGGGAACTGTTGCCATGGTAGCCAAGCTGTCACGTTTCGCTTGGGCTAAGAATATCTAGACCCTGATGCTTCTGAAAATAAAGTGGAACAACCAGCTGTGCGCTTCACAAGGGGCCTGGGGTGAACATCAGTATTTCTGCTCCTAGGCAGTTGCCTTTCTGTGGATCTCCCCAAACCCCTGGCGTCTTACCGTGAATGTCACAGTAGTGACACTGCCTTTTCAACTAGAGTATCTACATTCTAATGTTCTTCTGACAAACTCCAGAATGAGACTCTAAAATATATGTCCAGCTGGGGCCTCAAGAGTTTTTTGGGGGTGGGGTGGGGGTCAGTGGAGAAGAAACTAAGAAATAGTAGCCAGGTATTAACAGCCAAGCCTTAGGTTTCTAGGTAGGCTTGGTGGTGCATGTCATTCCCAGCACTCTGGGAGGTTGATGCACGAGGATTGCAAGTTTGAGCCCAGCCTGTGCAACTTAGCAATTTAAGTCTCAAAATAGAAAAAATTTTAAAGGCTGGGAATGTAACTTAGTACAAAGGAGCTCAATACCCAGGGCTGACAATGAATAAATGACCAACAGACTTGTATTTCTATACAGTGAGAACTGGTTGTGGCAGTGGTGAGCTGAGAGTTCGAGAGTTTTTTGTAAATGATTTCCCCCCCCCCCAGAAACCTGAGTGTGCTGTAGGAGGGAGACCTAATACTGCTCAGGGCAAAGGCAGCTGTAGCAGACTGAGACACTCTAAGGGGAGCACACAGTCTCAGGACATCCCAACTGGGAAGCAAAAAGCACGGGTGATCCAGAGAGAGGGACACAAAGCAGAGACTGTCTGTGGGGACAGTCCCTCCCGCCTCTCCCACCCTAGGTACTTTCTCTTTCCCTCTGTCTCATGCTGCTGACCACTAGATGGATCCCTTTACTCTCAGCGGCTCCCCGGGACCAATTTTTACCCCTTCATTGTCCTAGGGTCCAAGGTGCCTCAGGGTTGAGCTTATTTGAGACAATCCAGTACCACTGGATTTCTTGAGTCTGTTTATATTTATAATGTAAGTAATGATGTGAGTCTGGTGGAATTGGGGTGCTAGCAAATGGGAAAATGCAAAGGGAAAGTCTCTGAAAATCTATATGTTGTGCAGAAGCAGGCTGAGAAATTGTGTTGGTTCTTCAGGGTCTTTTGCCTCTATACAGTTCATCAGTATTCACAAAATAACTTGACGGGATTTGGGGGATTATATTAAATTTACAGGTGAAGTTGGGAAAACTGACATCTGGACAATTCTGCACCTTCCCGTATACGAACACCACATACCTGATGATACCTGTCATCAGGGTTTTCTAGTGTTGCATTTATTTTATAAATGTCAATTATGCCTAAATTTCATTTGTAGGATGCTAATTAAATGACAATTTTAATTTCAAATCCCAATTATATAGAAAAATGATTGATGTATGTAAACTGTCCTGCAAACTGGATATAATTATTAATTTCAGGAGGTTTGGTATTGTCCTGTCAGATTTTCTGCATAAATAACCCTACCATTTTCACACCAGTGTTTTTCCTTTTCAGTCCATAAACTTTTTACTTTTCTTGTCTAATCAAATTATCTAAGACTCTAATGAGATACTTAAAAGCAGTAATGACAGGGTATCTTTTCCTATGTGTAATAAAACTTTGATGTCACTTATGAGGCTTTTTTAAAAAAGATGTTCTTTACAAGTTGAAGAAAATTTAGGGTTTGATGAGAGTTTTTTCAATGGTATGTCAGTATAATCAATTTTTTTAGCCTGTTGTGATTGATCGCATTTGATTTTGGGGGGATACTAAATATATAGTATTTAAGTGCAGAGTTTTACAAAGTAGTAAGTTTTGTTGTGGCTTTTCATACCGCCATATAGGTATCCTCCCTTAAGCCCCTCTCCCATCTGCTTCTTGACTAATTAGTTGACTTTCTAAATATTAAACATCTCACTTGGTTGTAGTATATAGTTCTCTTTCTACATGGTGGGATTTGATCTGCAAGGCAGGATTACATTGAAGCTTATTTTTATCTAGGACATCGTCTGGTTTTGGTATAATGCAGTGCTGGCCTTGTGCCACGACTTAACAAGTCTCTCTCCTGCTCTGCTGTCTTCTCAATGGCACTGTACATTTCAGCCTTAAATACAGGATTAAGTAAAACGTAAGTGAACCCAGCTGAGCCTGGTGCTTTACATTTTCTAAAGTTATTAATTTCCCTAAGAGATTATAACTAGAGAAATTGGTCCATTTCAGTGAAGTTATCAGGCTTACAGTTAAGATTTGATGATTATTTTATACTCATAGGGTCTGTGTAATGGCCCCTCTCACTTCTCAATCTAGTAATTTGTGTCTGCATTTTTGCTTGTCCTTAGGGTACCTAAACAGAAGTTAGCTGGTTTTATTTTTTGAAAGAATCAATTTTGTTATTTTCTCTATTGATTTCTTCTTTAAAATTTCACTGATTTTTGCTTTAATTTTTCCTTTTTTCTTCTTACTGTAGATTTAATTGACCATTCTTGGTATAATTTTAGGTTACTGATTCTTGCTCTTTTGTAATGTAGCCGTTAAACCTATAATTCCCCCTCTAAAGACTGGTTTCATTTTATCCCAAAGATATTTCAAAGTACTAAATTTTTCATTTCTTCTTTGTCCCCTCTGTTACTATTATTCTGGAATATGTTGCATAATCTCCAGGTATTGGGGAGATTATTCAACCAGTTATTTCTAGTTTGTTTGGGGTTTGTTTTTTTTTTTTCAGTACTACTTGAGCTAAATCCCAGGTCCCATGATTTCTAGTTTAATTCAATTGTGATATGAAAGCACACATTGTGTTTTTAATTCTTTTATATTTTTAAATGTATATTATGAACCAGAAACAGATCTTGGTAAATGCTTTGTGAATTTGAGAAGAGTATAATCTGTTCTTGGGATCCAATTAAATCTTTTAATTGGTGAATTTATACTACAGATGTTTAAAATGATTATTGTTATAATAGGAATAACGTCTATCATATTCACTAATTTTTCTATGCATTACCCTTCATCTTTGTTTCTATTTTTATCTCTATATTTTCTGCTTTTTTTTTTTTTTTTTTTTTTTGAGACAATCTTTGTAGCTCAGGCTGCCGTGAGCTCAGCCTCAAACTCACATCATAGCAATCCTCCTGCCTCTGCCTCCTGAGTTCTGGGATTACAGGCGTGAGCCGCCACGCCTGGCACTGTGGTATGTGGTACTGGTTGCTGCTGGGCATGAATCTCCACTCCCAGTATTGTATGTGGTGACCGGGGATCGAACCCGGGTCCTTGCGCTTGCAAGACAGGTGCCGGAACCACTGAGCTAAATCCCCGCCCCTCCCACGCTAGTCTTGAATTTACAGCAATCCTGCCGCCTGAGTGCTGGGATTACAGGCATGGCCACCATGCCTAGCACTGTGATATGTGGTACTGGGGATCCAACTCATGAACTCATTTTCTTATGCTAAGAAAAAATGGTATAAGGTGCTCAGTTACAACTCTAATCCCAATTGGGAAGCTGAGGAAGGAGTATCCTATGTTTGAGGTCAGCCTGGGCAAATTACTGAGATTCTGTCTCAAAATAGGGTGGGAAAGTATCTCACCTATTCATTTTACTTACATGAGCATATGTATAGACATAAGTATACATAAATAAAAATGAAGACAGAGTACTCATTTAATTCGGTGCTACTGGGGATTCGGGGATTGAACCTAGAGCCTTCACACTGAGCTCCAGGCCCAGCCCTTTCACTAAATTGGCTCAAACCTGTGATCCTTTTGCAACAGTAAAAGCTCCCGAAGTGCTGGAATTACAGTTGTACACACCATCATGCCAGGGGGCTGTTTCTCTGAACAAGTTCATCAGACAAGAATATTGTATTTTACTTTCACTTATTCTCTGTTGTATACCTTTTCTCCATGTGGACCCAGGTTTCTGACCTATGTACTTTTCCCTTTTACTGAAAAAATTGCAATATTTCTTGCAAGGCATGTCTATGGGAACAAAACCAAACCTGTAATTTTTCTATCTGTCTTATACAAAACCTTCAGCTTTTGTTGTTAGCACAGAGCTGTGATTTCTAAGATCTTTACTTGCTAGGCTGGAAACCAGATGTCTCTAGATCTGAGAGAGCCAATTTCTCCTCCAGTTCTGCAGGGCAGCTCCACAGGGTACAAAATTCTAAGTTGGTGGCTTTTCCCTTCATTTTTAAAAATAATTTGCTGCATCCTCTTCTTACCTGCACAATTTCTGAGAAGTCAGATATATTCTATCTTCATTCTTCTACAGGTAAAGATGTGTTGGTTCTGATTTCCTTTGAGATAATTATTTGACACTTGGTCTGTGTGTTTGACACTTGGTCTGTGTCTGACATTAAAATCCTTAGACATTGTTGCTTGAATTCCTTTCTCTACCCCATTTGGAATCCCCATTACCTATGGTGTGTCTTTTGGATTATACAGTTCTTGGATATTCTCTTATGGTTTCTTTTCTTTTTTTGAGACACGGTCTCACTTTTGTGGTTCAGTCTGGCCCTGAGCTCAGCCTCCAACTCACATCACAGCAATCCTCCTGCCTCTGCCTCCCGAGTGCTGAGATTACAGGCGTGAGTCTCCACACCCAGTATTGTATGTGGTTAACCGGGGATTGAACCTGGGTCTTTGTGGTTGCAAGACAGGCGCCGGAACCACTGAGCTAACTCCCTGGCTCCCCTTACAGTTTATTTTCATCAGCATTTTTTTTCTCAGCCATGACCATTCTATCAGTGAACCCATCTGAGGCGTTCATATCTACTTTATCCTCTGCTTTTCTGTGCCATCTGTGTTATTCACTACCGTAGGTCCCGGTGTACAAATTGTGAACTTTGGCAGATACGAGACCTTGCATTGTGTATGTCTGTGGCAGGGAATAAACTGGAGAAGAGCACATGCCTGCCAGACACAGTCCCAGCTGTACTGCATGGCGTGACTGTGTTTGGTTTTTTAATGCTTTCTAGTGTATATTTGGGTCAAAGGTGGGTAAGCCTCAACTTGCTGGCCTTACGAATGAGTCTGACTTGTTTTCCCAGGTCGTTTAGTTACGTGGTTTCTCCTGAGGGCAGACTTCCCCAAGAGCAAGCGTGCTGGCATGTTCTTCCACACTCACAGAGAAGCCAGTAGAGCTTTGGAAGATCAAACTCACACAGTCATGGGGCTTCCTTTCAGCTATTTTCTCCTCCACCTCCAGCTTCTGTGGAACAGTGAATTTTGATTCTCTGTGTCCAAACTGTTCCACCAGCTCTGTCTGGGGCAGGCATTCTGTGACCTCAACTGATTTCATAGAGTTGCTGATTTTCCATTTTTTTCCCATCTTTTATTTGTTGATAGAATGGAGTTGTGACTTCTAAGCTCTGTGCACGCTAGACCAGAAACTTGGTGTCTTCACATAAAAACATGACTTCCCATAGGGTCACATTCCTATAAAGCCATCCTCTAAATTGAAAAATCCTAAGTTATATAGACATGATCAGATGTCAACAACACAGCGTATTTTCCCTTGTTTATCTTTATGACTTTAGAGGGGGAAGAATTCAGAGGCCAGGTCAGAGGCATAAGAGCACAGAAAGCTGCAGGGAGTCTAAGGTAAAAGGCAGGAGACTGAAGGTGCCAGCGTCTTGGTTTGCAACCAGGATGGACCCTACGCTTCCAGTTCTTTCCCAACAATAGAGTTCCTCAGTCCCTCTGGGTCAGAGCTTAGAGAAAGGGTAGCCTTTGCCTTCCACAATGGCATTTCTAAACAAGTCCTCCTCTGGCCACAGAGAGGAAGCCCTGAACTCAAGCCATCTCCCTGATGGCCTCGGGCACCTCTTTCCTGTGACATCCTCGCGCTCTGATCCCTGTGCACTCGGTGCTGACATCAGCAACCGCACAGACAACATATCCTCCTGGATCCCATTTAACCACAGGGACAGTGTAACGTAGCATGGAAAGATTGGGCTTTGAGGTCCAGTGGTCTCAGAGTGGGTTCAAATCCCACTCCGCCAGGTATTAGCTTGGAAATCTTCAAGTCCTTAATTGTCCTGTCTGATATGTTTCTCTGAGTTAAACCGGTATGAATCTAGCCTTGTGCAATGCATGTAGCACTGGTGAAGTACTGACTTCCAGTACGGTCCTGGTTTCTTCCTTGAGCCCTAAGATCACTTCCTGATCTGTCTACTCATAAAATACCTGTGGGCTCCTGTCCTCGCTCCCTGAGTGAGTCTGTCCATGATGCCTCACCTCACCTATATTCTCAGTCCCTTCCCTTCTTGCCCTTTCATAGACTCGCCCAACAACATACCAGCCCAGGTCTCTCCTTACTTCCCATATCTGAGATGCTGATTGCTCCCTTGACAAATTCAGCATCTCCGGTGTCAGCCTGGCTATTGCTTCCCTTCTTGTGTCTCAAATTAAGTCTGTCCCATTCTTTACCACAGGGATTACTCTTGACCCTGTACAAATCCCTGCTTCTCCCAACCTTCTTTGGTCTTAACAGGTGACTTTGGGACTTGCTCTATAGAACAAAAAGATCTGTGTTGTGAATTTTTTTGACTTCCTACCTTCCTTCCCTGCCCTCTTGACATAAAGTTACAAGAGAAAGCCTTACATTTTATAGCATTTTATGTTACTGGCATTTAAATGTATTTTCTCTATGGACTTCTAAGAATAAATTACTCTGTAAAGGTGGGTCTCACATGCAAACCCTATAGACAAATTAATGCACAACCACCAGAATTTATGATTAAATAATGAAGACAAAATCAAAGCTCAGTAAATCTCATCTAGAGTAATCAACTAAAAGCTTTTTTTTTTTTTTTTTAAGACAGGGTCATGCTTTTGTAGTTCAGGCAAGCCTCAAACTCACAGCAATCTTCCTGCTTTTCAAATGCTGGGATTACAGGTGTGAACCACCACACCCAGCATTGTTTGTGGTTACTGGGGATTGAATTTGGGACCATGCGCTTGCCAGGGATGCCGGAACTGCTGAGCTAAATCCCCAACCCCTAAAAGCTCTCTGAACAGCAAATTCTTTAATAAAAATATTAACTACATGGAAAATTCTAAAAATTTCCCCAAACACAGATTTTTAGGTACTGGAATTGTCTTTGAAAGGAGTAGAGGCTTTTGGTGAAGGCAGACTAGATGCCTATTCCAGGACCTTTACCATCTGTAATTTCACTTTGGGGTTAATACATCAGACCTCAAAGTATGAGACATACTGATTGAGCCAGGGATTTAGCTCAAGTGGTACCATGCCTATCTTGGAAGCACAGGGGCCTGAGTTCAATCCCCAGTACCGGAAAAACAAACAAACATACTGATTTTCCTGACAGTAGATGTTTTACATAGAAAAGAGGTATCTGGAAAAAGGACAACTGAAACAGTCTTGCCCTGTGTCCTCTCTACTGGGGATCCAGACTTGGTCTTGGAGATGTGGGGAGCACGCCTGCATTTCAGATCCAAAGACCTGAAAGGCCCTCAGTGTTTCTGGCCCCTGAGTACAAATGGGGTACAAAGAACACATAATGGAAGCACTTAGATGTCCACAGAAGTTGCTTTAAGCGTTAGGACGGATCCCTAGTCAACAGAGGAAAGCCAGGGTGAGGCATTTTGGGTAGCAGAAATAAGGTAGGGTCTGAAAGTAGTTGCATGACTGTCCAGGCTTAACTCATAGAGCCCTAGTGCATTCATCTGGCTTTCCTGTCCTGGTGGTGAGGAATAAGTAATAACTGCATATAAAAGGTAGACAGCTAATCTTGTTTCCCTATCTTCTGCCTCTGGGTCTATGAAAAAGGGCAAAATTAAATGACAATGAGTTTATAGCTTAACTCTTGGAGTCACAAATTCTGCAGAACTGACTTCTAAGAAGTAGCAGCCTGATTGGACAGGAACGGGATCCGCGACCTATGACCTGGCATTTGGCTGACAAGGAGATGCTGAGTATAGACCCCTCAGCAGGAGTTATTGATCTTTGAACCTCTGATTTCTGTGGGCAGGTTCCCGAGGGCCATGTGTGCGTACTGATGAATAAAAGGACATGTATGTCAATGCGTGTTTGTGGGGAGGACTCACTGCTCTCACCAGACTCCTAAAGAGACTGGGATGTAGAAGAGACGAGACCACTACCCCAGAGATGGAGGAGCAGCTAAGATATTGAGTGTAACCTAACAGGAGTCCAGGAGCCTTGAGCTTGCCTCACAGTGTCAGTTAAATCGTAAACTCCAATTTGGGAGTTTTGCTGTTTAACAAAGATCGAGTTCAGGGAGGGGCTGGGCCCTCAGCCACTCACACTATTCCCAAACGAGGCAGATGGTTAGCTGCAGCCAATCGGATTTGTCTGTTCTGCTGTCTTTCAGCCTCCAGTGGCAGGACAGTCACAGTCCTGGGCAGAGCCTGGGACTAACTCGTGAGTCACTCTGCGCAGTAGCTAACTATGTTTAATGTTCCTACTGCATTTTTACAAAAAATATTTTTGGCACACAGGAAATGAAGGAGATAGCCTCTCAGTGTATTCAGGGGGCCCAAATTGAACTTTAAAAGTCAGAATTCTTTGTCCTTTTGGAGTCCAGTGGCTTCGGTAAACTCCCTCAGGGTCTGGCTACCCTTCTCTCCTCAGCCCGGGTAAGTGGACGGGGACACAGATGCCCCAGGAAGTCGGCTGCCTTTTCATTTCCACAGAGAAAAAACAGGTAGAAACGAGCAGCAGGGAGGTGGAGCGTCTACTGTCCCATTGTATCCGTCTCTCCTCCCTTACTACTAAAGACCTTTAACAGCCAGACTCGGGGATGATTTGTGGGAATGGGACCCTGTTCCCTTGTACCTGCCACCCAATAATACCTCTTTCTTCTCACCTTTTCCTTTCCTTTCTGAGCAGTGAAAGAAATGAACCCAAAGAGCTGAGACCAGGAGTGCACTGAAGGGCCAGGCAGGGCAGGACGGCAGGACTTCATCACAACTGCAAGTTGTAAGTTCTCTCTCTGCAATTAGGTCTGAAAATTTGCATGTTGAGGGACTTTATTTGAGCAGTTTTGTCCAGACGGGGCCTAGAATTTGGCTCAGACAGAGGAACTGGGCTGGATCCAGAAGGAGGTCAGAAACATGTGTATCTATCCACGGCTGATACAGAGACATGGACATTTGCAGTCTTGCTCACTCAAGACAGACTCGTGATTCATTTGAACCCTAGTAATCTGGAATTGTTCCATCTGGAACTCCAACTTCATGCATAAGAAGTGTGGATTCAGAACCCGTGACTTTCTAGAGAAGTAGGTGGTTTTTACAAAATCTGTTGTAGGGAAAACTTAGCAAAAGGCACATAAGTCCATGTCTTTCTAAGATGATAGATACAAGATGACATACTTGCATGCATTTAAACCAGACTAAGCTACACCAAACTGAAGAGTCCATTGTCCCACATAATTTGCTCTTATTGTAATCAGCCATGCCTTTAGAAAAGAAACTGTTTACTCTTACAAGGCCATCTGAGGGAGCCATGCCCTCGGCTAGGACTGTTTCCCAGGACCAGAGTTCAAGACCTTGAGTCCTGAACACCATCAGCTAGCCCTTCTGGGAAAAGGAACATTTCTAGTAAGTTTACAGTATGTAGTAAGTGTAATAATGCTTCAGTTCACAAACTTTTCTGTTTGAAAATTGAGGCATTCAGAAGAACTTCGCATCAGGTGACAAACACCACTGTTACTGTCTTTCCCACAATTGTAGAGTGAATTAAGTTTGTGAACTGAGGTACCATTGTCCATTGGTTGTGGGGAATCAGTATATAACACAAGTCATTTCTTTTTTCCCCTCAGGGTCAGATTCATTTATAAGACCTTACAGAGTGGTACTAAATATGTGCTGAGCCAACCTGAAAATTATTCTATGAGAAAGCACATACCTCTAAAATTAAGATCCATAGATTTGCCAGAGTTCACAAGTTTTTACCTCAAGAGTCCTACTTAATACACAGTACTAGAAAATTACCACAAAAAGTGGAAACAATTCAATATGCACAGAAACAAGAAGTATACAAATTGGTTTGGAAAAAGTTATAGGATATGAGTGTTTTGTTAAAAGGTAATTTTTTTTTTTTTTGAGACAGGTTTTTGTTTGAGACTCAGCCTCCCAAGTGCTGGGATTATACGTGTGTACCACCAATGCCAGTCTGAAAAAGGGTAATTTTGTTCTAAAGTAGAATGACTAATTGTCTGAGAAAGAGGAAAAATACATATGGAAGGAAATTTTACATTCTCAAGCCAGTTGAGATTTGAGGGGATTTATAAGTGCTTTTAAAAACTGAGCCTTAATCTCAGGATAATAAATTAGAATTTGGTCCTGTAACAGACGCCCAATAGGTACCTAAAAGCAGGTTGAAGCTTGGTGTCTCTTCATTTTATGTCTAACTCCTTTATGACCTTAAAACTTCAGGTGGGGGGGCCAGGGAATTAGTTCATTGGTTCCGGTGCCTGCCTTGCAATTGCAAGGGCCCGGGTTCGATCCCCGGTAATCACATACAACAATGCCAGGCGTGGAGGCTCACACCTATAATCCCAGCACTGAGGAGGCAGAGGCAGGAGGATTGCTGTGAGTTCAAAGCTGAGCTCAGGGCCAGTCTGAACTACAAAGTGAGACCCTATCTCAAAAAAAAAAAAAAAAGAAAACAAAACTTGGGGTGGAATCCCTGCTCAGCCCTGACGCAGGCGAATCACGTGAGGAGTGTTTACATTACAAGATTTACCTTAAATTCTCTGCGTCTACCTCACCTCCTCAAGACTGAGGACCCCCAGATATCAACAGTGGATTTGCAGGGACATCCACTTGCCAGCTTCCACACTATCCAGGTCTCGACTTTCTAAAACCAGGTCTAGAAGTGTCCAGCTGCTGCCCTAAACCTGCAGTCACTTTGTCTTCCAGGTAAAGTAGGGCATTGCACACCATGATGAGGTCACCCCCATGACCCGAACCAAGACTGTCCCCTTCTGATAGAAGACTGGTCCCAAGCCAGGACCTTAGGGAACCAGTCTTGAGCTACGTTACCCACCCGCCCGACTACAATTTTGGCCTACATGGCCAGCTGTGCAGACAACCAGCCCTTGGCTTTGTTCTATTTCTGTAAAACCCAAATCTTCTGTCTGCTCCATGCAGACAGACCTTAAACTTCTATGATCCTAGCACAGCCACACTCGTTAAACTTCCTTTCTGACCCTTTACCTCTGCATATCTCAGTTATTGTTATGGAGGAGGGGCCAGACCTTGTCTATTGGAGCCCAGAGCTGGACCTCCTGCCTTCAAATTCCAGGATTAGACTGTCTTAAAACAAGTGCTTCTTATAGTATGTCTGCTCTTAAGAAATTGTGAATGGTTTCCCTTTATAAGTAACGTGCCTAAGATACAAAGCTTTGTCTTTCTCAGAGTATTAGGTCTTTCATTGCTTACAGAAACAGCCCTCTTTAATAAAAGAAGTTTTTTCTGTTGCATGACTGGCGGTATTTGCTTATAAAATTGAATATTGTGGGGGCCAGGGATTTAGCTCAGTGGTTCCAGCACCTGTCTTGCATCCCGGTTAACCACATACCACAGTGCCAGGCGTGGTGGCTCACGCCTGTAATCCCAGCACTCGGGAGGCAGAGGCAGGAGGATTGCTGTGATGTAAGTTTGAGGCTGAGCTCAGGGCCAGCCTGAACTACAAAGCGAGACCCTGTCTCAAATAAAAAAAGTTAAATATTGTTTCACAGATGGCCTGTGATGATGCTGTTTTAGACAATGTCTTCAAATCAAATTTTAAACTAGACCTGTGGTCCTCTAACATTGGGAGTTTTCTGATGGGTCCTTAGATATCCTTTTCCTAAAATGAGAGCTGTAGGTTTATTCAGTACGTTAGAAGTGATAGACTTTAAGGCATAGTGTGCATGTTATAATGTCTTCCAGAAATTTGATGACATCCAGGTATAGTACAACAGTACCAGTCATCGTTCAACTATTGTGTGTCACAGAAATGATACAATGATCTCGTCAGGTCTTCATCCTGGCCGTGTCCTATTTACACGAACTGCATTAGTCTGGCACTTTCTGGGTAGATTTTGTGACTCTGAAATGTTTCATCTTTTAGGAGATTCATGGAAAGGATTTTGGCAAGTTTCAAATAACTTTTAGACTGGGTCATTTGAAATGGATAAGGATTTCCAGAACTCCAAAGGAGGAACTGATTTATAAAACTTATAACCCAGTGTCAAGCAGAGCAAGAACTGCACACCAAGGACGTGCTTTGGCACGTTTTCACCCTACACTAGTACTGCTTTTAGGAAGGTATTAACTCTAGTGACTGCAGAATATGGGTCAAGTTACATCACCTGTGCTGACCTTTAACCACCACACACCTGAATCGAGAGCAGGACTGGTCCCTGCTCAGGGGTAAGCTCTGCCCTCTGAGTCAAAAGCAGACGGGAGAATAAAATGACCTGAGCTATGAAAAATTATTGCCACGGTGACTCCAAATGGCTTGGAAGCCGTTTGTAACCCATAATCTTGATAAGACAGAAAACATCAGGGGTCCATTTCAGCCATTTGCTAGACTGTCTGAATATTACACACATTGCACTTGCTTGGCCCCTCGGTGAGATATCAGAGTGTTCTTATGCTAGTCTGTGCATCTCCATAAAGTGCTGTTTCTCCTGAGAAGGCCCCTGCCGTGACAGTAGCTAACAGGGAATTAGAAAGTGTTTCTCTCATGAGGCATCCTGGAGGGATAAAGGCTTCTATAGGAAACCAAACTGAATGCTGAGTGTTCTACGCCAGACAAACTCCTGCATGATCTTAGAGCTCCTCTAGCTCCGCGATGGCGAATCACTGAAGGACCGAGCACCCGACTGCAGCCCAGACCCACTCACCCACTGCAAAGAACCAACCCTGCATTACACCTGAATATCCAGTGCTTGGCCACTGAGGCCAGTTGGCTTGCAAGCCGACAGGCTCCGCCGCTCTAGCTCACCATCGACGCATCGAGGCCTCTATAGTGCAGTCGTTTAATAGTGGGTTGCTGGGTCAATGGGGATCCAAAGGATAAGGCATCTCATGGATACCTATAAGGCCCACCAGGGTTCATCTGTGGAGAACTTAACAATCTGTGTGCTGACAGCTCCGTAGGAGAGATTCCAATGGTGCCACTGGCTGTCCACCGACAGAAATTGACCCCAAGTCTGTTAATTGCTTTGTGCTTCACCCCAGGAGCCTCCCAAGAGGAGACACTTGGGGCATGAATGAAGGGTCACTAATAGTCTCGCTTATTGCAAATAAATGCTTTATATGAAGCACTGAGAGAGAACAGCAACTTATAAGTTCTTTTTAAAAAGGCTAAAATTATAGAGACTTCCCATTTCACGATACCTGTCATACATTCTGGACCTCATTTACACCTTCAGTTTCTCTCACTAGAGAAATGATACGGTACTTACACATCTGTGTCCTGTTTATTTCACTTATGCGTATGGCCTCAATGTGCATCCATTTAGCTATAAACAGGAAGAAAATGCTCAAAGGGGGGAGGGGAAAGCAAAGAAGGAAAAGAAAAAATTTGATGGTAAAAAGAAAATGGAAACAAACCTTATATATATGGGGGGGTGGGAGATTGTGGGGAGGGTAGGGAAATGGGAAAAAATAAGATGTATAGGGACAAATTCTCAATGATGAATGTGATCATAATGCATATCTACTCTGTACCAATAAACCCAATTAATAAAATTATAGAGACCTCATTGAGAGGCAGCATTGTGTTCTCTTCCCTGTCACCCTGCGGTATGTGAGGTGATAGGCCTAAGCTGTCCCTGTTCCTAAACAGCAGGCCCTGGCGTGGACCCCACATGGTCTGAGTTCAGAGCATAGCTTTTGGCCGCTGCACTATCTGGTTCTCAGAACCTGAGGGAGACCGTGGCCTCACAGGCACATTGGAAGCCACAGAGAGTTTAATGTATCCAGGTGTGATATACACCTGTAAACCCAGCATTTTGAAAGGCTAAGACAGGAGGATTCAAGTTGGGTGTCCCTCCTGGGTAACTCATAACTTAGTAAGAGCCTGTCTCAAAATAAAAAGGGCTGGGAATGTAGCCTGGTGTGTAGGCCTTAGGTTCAATCCTCAATTCTGCCTTAATTCTTTTTTAACGTGGCTAATAGACAGGCTATGCCTATGCATCAGAGGGAGTGGCTGTCTTCACTTCCAGAACGCTTTCTTTCTCCCTGGAGTAAGCCTTTCCGGACTTATAGATCTGCCAATCTCTTCACCCCTAGAGTGAGGGTCACCTGACAGATTTTGCCCATCTTGGATGCTGGATCTCAATGCTTTAAATTAGTAGAAGTACAAACATCTGGTAACCATCTGAAGACAACAAATATCAAAATTCACGTGCTAGCTTTTAACCCTCGGAAAACTAAACTGCGAAGGACAGTGAAGGACAAACAACAGTCCGCTCTCTGGACAGCAGAGCCTCGACATGAACAGAAGCAGATGTGCACCTGCTCCCATGCCTCCTGCTACACTGTTCCTGTGCTAAAATGCTTACACACATTCTGCACTTAAAGACCTGACTGTTTAACGACTCTTGGGACTAACCACCATGATGTACTGCTCAGACTTAACACCCATTGCTCAGACTTTTGATCTTATTTTTTAGAAAAAATATAGTTCTGTACATCTTGTTTATAGAACTTGTCTGTCTTTGATGTTTATTCAGAAT
The DNA here is from genome assembly GCA_004026965.1 of Petromus typicus. Taxonomy (NCBI): domain Eukaryota; kingdom Metazoa; phylum Chordata; class Mammalia; order Rodentia; family Petromuridae; genus Petromus; species Petromus typicus. The sequence continues at coordinate 75,330 of PVIR01001763.1, forward strand.
TGAAATTTTTGCAGAAATCCTTTGCATGACTCTTGAATGCAGAACTATATAATGTAATTACAATAATTTCATGTTCTAAGTTCATGTTGTTAGACATTATAGTTCTGCATGTAAATCATGCAAATAAAAGCAAAAACATCAAGTTAAGAGTTTCCTTTGACTATTTCTTTGTTCTGAATATTGTAATGTACCCATGTATACAAGTCCTCATTCTACAACCAGTTCAGTTAGGGACCCAGATGGGGGGGTGTAACCTGGTCATTAATATAAGCTTCTAAATTCATGTGCTTCCTTGGTGTCCTCCTCGGCCCATTTATCTAGCAAAGGCTCTCTGTTGCTCTTTCTGATAAGCCCCACCCAGTTCCATTCCCCACTGTCCTATTGGCTTCACTCCTCTTCACTCTCAGGACAACAGCTCATTGAGAAAACCGCTTACAATTTTTTCTTGGAATAGCTTGGAAGCTTGCTGGGCTGTGAATGGACTGAAATGATACGAATCATCATTAGGCTCCGAGAGCGCAAGGAGTACTCTACTAGTCCTCTAAATACTGCAAGAACCAAACCCACTGCGATTGCTACCTGTATATGAGTTCTCCCCTTCCTCAGTGATAGACAGCTCTGAACAGAAGGGCAGAATTAGGTATAGAATGAAGGCCACATATCTCAACCTGCCTTCAGCCACATGCAACCGTAAGCTGAAGTGACGTGTGCAGCTTCTGGGATGTGGTGCATCCTCCTCGTCCTTTTCTCCTTCCTGCCATCACTGGCAAAGGACCTGATGACAAGCTGGGAACTGAGCTGAGCCAAGGAAGACAATGATAGAGCTACCAGATGGAAAGCCTGATGCTACGGAGGACCCCATTCCAGCCTGTGCCGCCTATCAACATTCACATGAAAGAGATATGAACATCTACCTAAGCCACTTTCTTGGGTGTTTATGACCCATGCTCCAAGGCTTATCCTAGACAATATACACCAGCTTATCCACAGCACACAGCAGATTCGCCCGCTTACTAAGAGATAACTTTCAGTCTCAGGCTCACTGTTCTGAATCAGTGAAATCAATAGCCTTCTCTGACTATTGAGGTCATCACATCAAATCCTTAGACAAAGACTATTCTGTTACCACCACTACATCTGGGCTTCTGGGCAGAGGAGACTCTAGCCATCACTTCTATGGCAGCATTTCACCGTAAGTGCAGAGACTGTCCAGAAGTTCGCTGGTTTATAGTTTAGATCCAGAATGTCGCCCCCAAGTGTCCTGCGTTCAGGGTCTGGGCTCCTGGAAGGTGACTGGGTCATGTAAGCGCCACAGGCACAAAGGTATCCATCCACTGATGACTCCATGACTGCTCCTTAGGATGGAGCAGGTCACTGGGTATGAACCCGAAGGTTATCACCCTGTGGCTTCCCCATGGCCCTGGGCGCTAGAGCTGGCCACAGGCTGAGAACATGAGCCAGCACAACCTCCTTTATGAAGTTGTCCCAGTGACAAGGCGGTGGCTAAGACAGGTGACAAGGTCAGGCTAATGTGTTTGTTGACAGACACAGATAGCTGGGAACCCTGGTCTTGCCCGCCCTGCCCTGTGAGCGTCCTTTAGGGACACATCTAAGCCGAGGTGGGGGACACAGGCGTGCGGCCCATCCAGAAGCTGTCAGTCTGTCATTCACACCCTGTGCTCTCCTACAATAAGGACAGAACAGGATGAGGAAAAGGGTGGTCCTAAAATTGTTCTTTTAAGGAAAACTTCGGTTTCAGGACACAGAAGTGACGCAAAGTTAAAAAGCTTTTTCCATTGTAGGCAACTTGCTCAAGAACAATTTCTAAGGATCCTCAGCGTGTAACTGGGCCCCACCCTTTCCGCCGCCACAGACCTCCACCCTCAGGTGAGCCGTGCTAGCAGTGGACAGCGGATCTCTGAGTGTCAAGCACAGGGCAGACAGTTTGTGTTCCAGCTTCGCCCACAGCAGGAACACAGATCCTAGGTCACCCATCAAAAAGACACCAAAATCACACACCGGACCCCCTACTGTGCACCTCTCTGAGAGCCCACACTCCTGTCTGAGCGAGTCCTTCTTCCTATCGGAGGAACCTCTTGATGCCTCTCACCAACGCATCTCAGAAATTCTTCTGGTGTGTGTGTGATGGAAGCCAGTGACCCCCTATAACCTTCCCTGGATGGAGTGAATTGAGTCCCCATCTCTTCCAGAGGCTCCTGTCTGGATCCTATCATAAATACTGCGTGCTAACCTATTGCACCACTGGAGCACCCTGTGTAGTCTTATAGACACATATACACACATACACACACCCCAGGGATCATTGGAGTGCCCTTGTGTAGTCTTACAGACACACATACACACACACCAGGGATCACTGGAGCGCCCTTGTGTAGTCTGACACACACACACACACCAGGGATCACTGGAGTGCCCTTGTGTAGTCTGACACACACACACACCAGGGATCACTGGAGCGCCCTTGTAGTCTTATAGACAGACACACACGCACATGTGCACACACATACACACACACACAGAGATCACTCTGACAAGCCAGAGCTTGATAAGTACTAAATAAATAAATAGGAACTCTTTCCAAAGCTCCCTCCAGAGGTCAGAAAGCAGCGTATATCTTGAGGAAAGGAACTGAGGGGTCTCTAAGGCTACTCTTCATAATGAACTGTTTCCACTAAAATAAGGGGGCGGCCCTGTTGGAAGGGAGCAATTCTCGAGAGGAGTCATCCTTCACCTGTTGAGTTCTGGCCCGTGAATCCTCCTCGGAGACCAGTTCAGGTGTGAAGAGCACCAGGTAGTGAAGTGTTCTCTGTTCAAAGAGGAGAACTTGCTTCACAAGCAGGGGTCACAGAATGCCAGAAAAACACCTTGCTTTGTCCTGAGTTTTCTTTTCTTTTCTTTTCTTTTTTTTTTTTTTAGGTTTTTTGAGACAGGGTCTCGCTTTGTAGTTCAGGCTGGCCCTGAGCTCAGCCTCAAACTCACATCACAGCAGTCCTCCTGCCTCTGCCTCCCGAGTGCTGGGATTACAGGTATGGGCCACCACACCCGGCACTGTGGTTCTTAACCAGTGGTACTGGTTGCTTCTGAGTGTGAGTCTCCATACCCAGTATGGTATGTGGTTACCGGGGATCCATCCCGGGCCCTTGCACTTGCAAGATAGGCGCTGGAACCACTTAGCTAAATCCCTGGCCCTGTCCTGAGTTTTCTGATCACATCTCTCATCCAACATTATAATAAAGAACATTTCTAAATTGCTCACTTCCTGGCCCACATCAGAAACCTGTTAGAGTCCAGGCAAGCACAGGTCGGGACCCACTATGAGGGTGAAGAAGTGGTGGCTCCTGCACCTGCCGTCTCACTGCACTTAGCTCCCAGCACTGCGGTGAGGACAGGGCAGCTGGGCCACCCAGGGGGCAGAGGATCCACAGACCATGTTTCTGGGCTTCTAATCACACAGGAGCCAAGTTACCTGCGAGGGTTGAAAACGGACAGCTGAGTGTTTTGTGCGTGAGCACCTTGAGACGAGAGAGCCTGAAGCCCTGTGCTGGCGGGGAACGAACAGGAGCCTCAAGCAGCGTTTCCTGTCTGGAGGCTGGAATGCTGAGAGCCACTCTATGACCTCCTGGAGGGCGTCTCCAGCATGTAAAAAGCAGGACAAAACACGGGTCAGACATCTGCTTCTGAACTGCGATTCTTCGCGTTCGCTGTGGGGCTCAGAGTGCAGACTGTCTGGCGGCTGCTGCTAGATGACAAGAGAGACCGTGTGCTCAGGAAGCACCTCCGTTCGGGGTCTCAGGTTCACGCTCCATGGGCCCCAGCCCCCCGGCCGCGCAGTGTCCCACAGAGGACGGCACACATTTTATCCTGTTGACAGATCAGGGGACAAGGGTGTGGAGTAGAAATAACCACTGCTTGCTGCCAGACAGAGAGGACAGTCAACATGTGCCCAAGTCAGACAGGACCCGAGCCAGGCGGGGCCAGGCTGTCCTCTAACAGCGAGCACACACCAGGGCACTGGCTGGATCGTGAGCTCACCCCGGGGGAGTTGGGTTTATGGTCTGAGTTTGGCTTCTGCCCCTGCTGCACCCTCAGTTCCCAGCATAGTCCCTGGCACAAAGTAGCCCCTCAATTAATATTAAATGAGTACATAATTTTATGAAAGAATAAATTAGGACAGTTCCTAAACAAAGCACTGCATTGTGCACGGCTTGATGTAATAACGTGTCCTGAAAAATACTTTGTGAGCAGTTTGTCGCTGTGCCAGTGTCGGAGAGCAGATGGGCCACCTCCTGCGTACGGGTGATCGCACACTGATCCGGACACCATTCTGCAGCGTGGGACTGTATTTATGGGCATAATGTATTTATGAAATCATGTTTCACGACAATCCAATAACGGAAGTCAGCTGCATTTAGGGAACTAGTTCAAACAGAACCAGGAATGTATTTACCTCTAACTCAAGATGTTTTCATGGCGTCTCATCTCAATAAACACTGAGTGGTCAGTGACAGCTCTTGTATCGTGTCCCTTTTGCCTTCCTAGCAGTGTCTTCTCCCTTCTCCCTTTTGGAACCTCATTCTTTAGCAGTGATGAACTAGGTCAAGTTCTCAAGATATGTGTGGCTGTTCTAAGACTTGTGACCTTGCACTGAAATTCCAGCCATCATAGGGAGTTGGCAACTTATTACTTCTGCCTTTAGGCCCCAGGGCAGAAGAGACACCTAAAGCCCTTTCTCATCACCTGCCCTTACCCTGCACCTCCCAGGTCAGGTTCCATTCTTGTTATCACTGTGCCACCTGTGTCACTGTATTTCTAACTTCCTACTGTAGTCTGTTTATAAATCTGTCACTTTCTTCATTTGCAACCACAAAATGCCCAACACCCACCCTGAAAGGAGAGGTCTATGTCAGGTCATGTTTCTGTTGACAGTCACTGGCCTCAAGGCAGGACAGCATGGCAGAGGGTATGACAGGAAAGCACAGTCAGACCGGGAGAGTGATACAGCATTCCAGGCCATGCATGCAAGGACCCACCTGTAACCGGGCCTCACTCCCAATGGCAGGTCAGCTGTACAGCACCTCATGATTGAATCACCTTCTGAAGGTCATCTGGGGGACACTTTTCCCTATCCTGGGGACTGAACTCTGGTCCTGTGCTTGCCAGGCTGGTGCAGTGCCACTGAGCTAGCTCCCTAGGTGGAGAACACTCTTGATATAAACCATAACAGAATTTTGCTCTCAACTGCTTATTATCAAAGCTACAGCTGATGTCAGTCAGTAAATCTGTATGGGTGGAATCAATAAATGAACGAGTCAATCAGTCCTCCCTGACTCTCTGCCCATCTTTATCCCACATGATAGCCCCACAAGCTACTGTATAATTACAGTCATATGCTGAGCAAATTAAGACTGAAATACACACATACAAATAAGATTCAGATATAGTTCAAAGCAAAAACAAGATAGGCCGGTGACCAATCATGTTTTAAAAGTGCACCATGGAGATGTTAATAGCGCACAGCCTGGGCACAAGCAGGGGCGGGAGGTGTGGCAGAGAAAATCCTATCCCAAGTCCTGTCACCGACTTGCTGAGGGTAACAGGCTGAGGCCAGCACCCTTGCCTCTGCCCCTGTGGAACAGTGAGTTAGAGGCATGAGGAGCTGGAGGCAGCCGCAGGGAGTGCCCAGAGACCTTGGTCCCAGGGAAAGGAAGGTGTGAGTGAACGGAGGGGTCCTCAGAGACAAGACAGTTCAGCTTCACGGTTCCCTGCTTTGTTCTAACAACACACTGACTTCTGCCATAATTAGCACAAGACCGAGTGAGGCTATAATCTAGTAAAAAGCTTTTGTGGACAGTGAAATTTGAGTTTCATATGCTATTTATGTATCATGCAATATTCATGTATCCTACATACTTTAAAAACATGTCAAAAATCACACTGAATTTGTGGGCCATATAAAAATAAAGAACAGAAGTAGGTGGACCAGGGAACCACGTGTGCCCTGCCCTGGCTGCACATGACCCAAGTAGGACTGCAGCCAACCTACCAAATCCCAGCCGGCCAAATCCCGGGTTCTCCACAGCTCAGGCAGCAGACGTGCCAACCAAAAGCCCCACCTGACTGAACAGACCAACACCCAGTAGAAGAATCTGGACCTTTTGGAATCAGAAAGGTATTAGCCCAACCAAGAAAGTAAAAGTCCTTGACAATGAAAATCACTCTGCAAGAGGAAATCAAGAACGACTCTTGAAAAAAATATCACTTATTGCAGGATAGATAAAACCAACATAATCAGAATTGGCTATACTTCCAAAACTGATATAAAGATTTAATTCAACCCCAATCAAAATACCAATGGCATTTCTCACAGATCTGGGAAAAACAAACCTAATATTTATATGAGGCCAGAAGAGATTCAGAAGAGCAAAAGCAGTTCTGAGTAACAAAAGCAGAGCAGGTGGCATCATAACCCCAAGTTGGAGTTATACACACCTTCTTCACTTAATGACCTACTTAGTTAACAACTGTTTGGCTTATTACCTACATTTGATTCATGATGCAGGGACATGAACAGCAGTGCAGCCTTATGCTGGCTTCTCCTACAGTGCAATACTGTAATATTTGCTGACTGTGCTGTGTCTGTATAGTACAAGACTACTACAGTATTATGTTCTATTGTACATTATAGTACAGCATTATAGTACAGCGTGTAAGAGTTATGCAAATAAAAGCAAAGTTATCAGCTTGGAGTTTCTTTTGATTTCTTTGTTCTGAATATTGTAATGTACATATTATATAAATTCATCATTTAGTGACCAATTCATATAGTGACCTAGCCACAGGTATTGGTTGTTAAACAAAGAATGACTATATTGTAAAGCTACAGTGACTAAAACAATGTAGTACTGGCACAAAAAGTAAATGTGTGGATCAATAGAAAATAAAAGCAGAATAGAAAAAAATGAAAAATAGAATAGAAGCAGCAGAAGCAACCTCACCTATATTCAACTATTTCATCTTTGACAAAGGTGCCAAAAAATATGCACTGAAGCAAAAGCAGCCTCTTTAATAAATGGCACTGAGAAAACTGGATATCCACATGTAGAAGAGTAGGTCTAGATCCAAATCTCCTACCATATATTAACCTAGAATCAAAATGGACCAGAATTCTAAACATTAGAGCAGAAACACTAGATCTGTGGAAGATAAAAGTGGTATAACTATTGAAGACGTAGGCAGAGGCAAGGATTTTCTGTATAAATCCCCAGTGGCACAAGAAATAATACTGAGAATCAGCAGTACTTAGACTACATCAAGTTAAACTTCTGCACAGCAAAGGAAACCAGCAGCAGACTACAGAGACAAGTTACAGAGTGGAAAAAAAAATGTCACCAGCCATTCCTTGGTCAAAGGACTAGCATCAAGAATATAAAAAGGAGCCAAGGATTTAGCTCAGTGGTTCCAGCGTCTGCCTTGCAAGTGCAAGGTCTCAAGTTTGATCCCTGGTAACCACGTACCACAATGCTGAGTGTGGTGATGTACAACCACCAACAATCAGTACCACATACCACAATGCAGGACATGGTGATTCACTCCTGTAATCCCAGAACTCGAGAGGCAAAGACAGGAGGATTGTTTTGAGTTCCAGGCTCGCTTGGGCTACATAGTGAACTCAGAGCCAGCTTGAACTACAAAGTGAGACCTTATCTCAAAAAAAAAAAGAATATATAAGGAAGGGCTAGGTATTTAGCTCAGTTGAGCACCTGTAATGAAATAGACACTTGTTAGAAGTGCAAATGGGCAGCCTCCCTACCCATTAGAGAAATGCAAATTAAAACCACAATAAACCCTGGACTTACAAACCCTCACAGATATGAAAAAGCTGCACATTATGAACATCCTCAGATATGAATAAATCATGGTAGCACCTCACGTGTCTGCTGGACATTATCATAGCTGTGCCGCTCTGTGCTCACTGCACAGCATAATGGTGGACAGTGATATGATACAGTCAGGACTTCCTGTCTGTGCGTGTGTGTCTATGCTTTACCTTATATATTTGTGTCAAAGGTATATAAGGCTCACTTTGTCTGACTTACAAATGAAATGACCTACAAATATTTTCCAGGATACCATCTTACCCCAGAAGGAATGGCCATCATCAAAAAACTCTAATAATCATAGATATGCCAGAGAAGATGCCAGAGAAATGAAGTCTTCTGTGCTGCTGGTGGGAATGCAAAATAGTATACCCACTGTGGAAATGAGTACTGAGATTCTTCAAAATAAACCCCACACTAGAAATTCCATTTGACCCAGATATCTTCATCCTAGATACCATCCCGAATGAGTTTAAAGCCATCATACTATAGGGATATATACATATCTATGTTTATAGAGGCACAGTTTATGATAGTTAATTCTTGGCAGCAGCCCTCAGATGAATGGATAAGCAATGTATTTATACACACCAGAGTACCGTGCTGCCACAGAGAAAACATGAGGTGTGTGCATGTACATGGATACAACCTGAGGACAGGATGTTGTATGAAGTCAGACACACAACCTCAAATATCACTTTCTCTACATGAGACTACATAGAAGGGAGAGGAAGGGAGAGAATGCAAATTAGAAGATGAATAAGCAGCCAAAGTTCAAAAGAGTTGTTTAAATTATCTATTGTGCTGTTTCAAAAGTGTTTCAATATATGTGCGAATTGGTTTCCTTTATGCTAGTAGTTTCTCATTTATTGGAAAGAAAATTTTGTACAACTGTTTTTGGAAAAGACTGTGTCAATATCCTATACTTTGAAGATAACGGTACACAGAATATTAGCTAGCCTTATTCTATTATTTAGTAATGAAATTTTATCTTATCTTCCCATAAAATACATTTTTAACAAATAGAGAATAGGCCAGATTTGACCCACCAACTAGATGTGGCTCTGGGCTGTCTTTTGCTGGCCTCTAGTCTGGTGTGCTAAAATCGTGTTGTGTGAAAATCTTTATTCTGGGAATAAATGCTCCATTAGTTCCCCAGAATGTCTGTTCTCTGACCTATCCCAAATTATCCGTATTTCCAGGATTTGGATATTTTAGGTATAAGCAAACAATGTTTATGAAAAATTTTACTTGATTCATACAGTTTCTATTTGGAATAGAATTCAATTTTGAATCTGTATTTCCTTTCCATGATGTGGAAATTCCCAAATTATTGAACAGGCTATAGAACATATTTGCCCAGTCATAACCCAGGAATCTGAAATGACTGTCAGTGATGAAAACGTGGGAGGGACCCAGATAATCATGACGCTGTGTCAGCAGTGAGACTGCCAGGAGAGCTTTGCAAACATGCATCACTATCTGCATTTCCACATTTTTATTTTTTGGAGGATAATGGGCATTGGACCCAAGACCTTCGCACTAAGCTACATCCCCACCCCCACCCCTTTGCAAATATTTTGGGTCAGGGTATTACAGCCACCACACCACCGTCCTGCCAAACCCGGAACCCACAGCTGGGGAGATGTCAAGGGGACCAACCTTGGTTTTGAATCAACTGAAGGCAACAGGAATTGGTGTACAATTCAAGGTGTCTGTTGGCCCAGTGTCCAGCACACTCGGGCCCGACTAGGTCTGGGAGAGGGACTCGCTCACTGGAAGCTCCTGTCTTCTCACAGTCGTTCTGCTCCTCCACTGGATACAGCCTCACCTTAGGATGTTCATCCTGAGCAGGAGCTGGCTTCGCTCCCCCAGCCTGACTGCCCCATGGGCCAGGGCCCCTGTCCCTCTGGTTCCAGCAGGACTTACTTGCTGGCGCTCATCTCTACCACTCAGTCACACCCCATGGACAAGGGACATGGCGGTTCTAACTGGCCATACAGAGACACCGTGAGTGTGATCAAGCCAATGGAAAAATACCAAAAGAGTACAGATCCTGTTTTTGAAAGAGGCAGACAGAAACATCAAATCAGAGAGAAAAGAATTAGACTTCTGTGGGAAGGAGCTTCAGTGTAAGGGCACTCGTGACAGCCCTGGGTTTTTTTTTTTTAATTATCTTTATTGGTACCTTATGAATATGCATGATAATCGCATTCAACATTAAGAGCTTGTACCAGAATATGACATGACTTGATTCTTCCCTAGCCGGGCATGGAGGCTCACACCTGTAATCCCAGCACTCGGGAGGCAGAAGCAGGAGGATTGCTGTGAGTTCAAGCGAGCTCAGGGCCAGCCTGAACTACAAAAGCAAGACTTTGTCTCAAAAACAAAAAACAAAAACAAATAAACAAACCAACAAAAAAAGCTCAGCCCTGGATTTTTTTGCCAGAGGTACGTTGGTGCCAGGAAGCCTACTTTAAGCCCTGCACTGACTTTTTCCCCCTCTCTCTTCCCTAAGGGTTTATGGCCTAGTTTCTCTTCACATTTCCCTGAGACAGTGTGGAGAGTGATAGGCAAAGCTGACTTGTAACCTCCATTGTAATGATAACACATCAGCAACAAGTTCTGGTCACAGCAGATGTTTTACCTTTTGCTGAATACTGACCCAGAACAAGATGTAGTTAAGACCAAAAGATGGGGTATGTTAAGCAGACTGACACCAGACTTCTTAACTAATTGATTATAACCTTTGATTGTAATCTCTGCACGTAGTCACTGCTGTAAGTACTATAAAAGGAGCACTGAGGATAAACTCGGCACCTCAGCCTCAGCCTCAGGCTTCAGCCTGTGGTGTGCTGTGGTCCTCCTGACCCCATGCTTTTAACCCTCTTTATTTTTTTATTATTATTATTTTTCCTTAATCCTGGCCCTTCGACTCGAGCTTGCTTTGTAGCCAGCAGGCCCCGGCAATGTTGGATTACCACAACCACCCTGGTCACAGTAGACGACAGACGACCACCACGCCTTCCTCACTCACTTGCACTATTTCACAACTTACTAAGACAGGTACATGCGTGACTGTTCCTTAGCACACTGCCTGGTTTAGAGAAAATACCCACCAAATGGTAATTAACAAAAGTTGTATCACGCATGGGGATAATCATCCAATCAAAACAATTTTCATGAAGGACAGAACAATAAGGACTTTTCTCAGACAGGGCCTCAGGCGTGTAGCTAATACCCAGCACTTCAAGATGTCAAGACAAACTTTCCCAGAATACAGCCAGACTCCGCGCTCACTTGGCCTTCATAGCCCAGGACGCTGCGGCGGCTGCTCGTGGTCAGCATCAGGGCCGCAACTGTCCACCTCGTAACGAGTGTCCCTTCTCGGCTGTAAGGTCCGTCCCTCCCAACTGCTCCACTGCTCCTCACATCCTGAGCTTACTCCGCTCTTGGTAAACTCTTACTGTGTCCATCACTGGTCTACCATATACAGTCGAGCACAGCGATGTGCGTAGACAGGTTGCAGTGGTCACCACCATCCTCTGCCCAGACCTCAGGTCAGAGCTGCCAGGGACCTTATCAATCATCCAGCCCTCACTTCTTGGTTTATACTCATGAAACCAGATGTCCAGACAGGGAGAGTGGCACCACCCTGGTCCCACAGCTGGTCAGAATCAACGCCAAGACTTCTCAGCATCCTGATTACCATGGTGACACTGCAACACCCAGAACAGGTTCATGTGCAACTCAAGGAGATTCTTCTCTCTCCTCTCTTAGAGATTTTTCTCAGGGTAAGCTGCCTCGAGGGCAAAAGTAATAAACAGCATAGACACATGACTTAGGAATACCTTTTGTGGTTTTAGCCTTCAGCCCTACAGACCATTAGAAGTATTACATTGTTTTAAGTGGCGATGTGGGTGTTTCGGAAGAAGATAAAGAGAAGACCCAGACCTGAGAAAGACTGAGGAGAGGACAGCGATGACGACTAGGGACCAGGTCGGCTCCTGTGTCTCAGGGGTATAAAAACCCCATCCCCGAGTTTGAGGCTTATCTGCATTTGGCCCCCAGAAGGCAGCCGCAGGCAGGGAGGGTTACGCGACATTCTGCCCCGGTCTGGGCTGAACAAACAGAACTACAGTGCCTCCAGCGCTTTTTTCACCATGATCACAGATTAAACAGAAACAAACATGAGGCGGAGCCAGGTGCGGGTAATGGTGGGAGAGGAGACAAGCGTGGAAAGCAGCCAGCAGACCCTGGAGGGCTCCCCAGAACCACATGTGCAACAAGTCCACGCAGATCCAGACTAACTGCTGCCTGAGCTTTGCCCACCACATTTGCGGGAATAAGCCTGGGTTCTGCCCGGCTCCCCAGGAGCCAGCCTGGCCCGGTCAAGTGGGTGACAAACAGCAAGGGCCCTGAGGTTTGGTGGCAGCCTGCAGACCTCCCTCCCCTCTGCAGGCTGGGCTGGTGCTCTTAGACGGGGCTGCAGTGGGAGCTAACAGATGCATGAGGAAAAGCAGATGCACCTCCCACAGGTAAGACACCTACAAATACATCTGGGGGGCGGAATCCTCAGAGGTGTCATGTCGCAGAGATCACCTCACAGGAGACCCGGCCGCACCCCAACTCCATCTGAGCTCAGGGGCCTGGGCGAGTGCTGCACCCCCAGTCCAGAGTGCGGGTTCTACCGGCACATCCGGAGTGTGGAAGGCTAAGCAGCGCGCATGACCTCGGTCTACTGTGAAACGGGGCCTGCCCAAGAGGATGTCGGGAAGGCAGTGAGCCGACTGGTTGCTTGTGACCAGCATTTCCTTTAATGCCAAATAATGGGATCCAAATAGACCTTAGAGGGAGAGAATGAGGGGGAAAAAAAAAAAAGCTTCCAATAGTTTATTACACCAGCCGCATTCTAATGTAACAAATCTATTTATAGACATGATCACTGTGGGCCCTTAAAAGACTTTGGCATAGATATTTGAGAGTGTTTTTTGTGTGGCTGCTCCCCCAGGGCTCTCTCGGGGCCACTGTGCTCTCTCGGGGCCACTGTACTCTCTCGGTCTGTGCCCAGCTCTTTTCAGCCTGAACGTATCACGACAGTGAGGCCGACTTCCAGAGAAGGCTAGCAATCAATGGGAGCTAAGCCAGCTCCGGCCGAGGGCCTCCCACCAGCGTCAGGGCAAATCAGTTTCTGCTACAGGTTTGTGTTCATCAGCTCCTCAGGTAGCTTCCAAATAGCTCACCGTACCTCAAACTTCCAACAAAATATTCTGGAAATGCAGAGAAGATTGCTTTGAACCATTCATGAGGGCTAGTCATGGGGGGAAATGTAAACCTCTGACAAAGGAAGAACTTATTATTTGGACTTGCCTCTGCTAAATGCCAACAGAGAGTTTGGCAAAGAGCAAGTTTTACAAAGTGGATTATAAATAATGGAACATTTCTCACTGAGAAGATTGAAAGAGAAATTGGAAAGAAAGCCAAGAGGAGTGAAAACAGCAACTACTATTTTCCATAAGCTCCAAAATTTCTCCATGCCTTCTTTGGTTTCCCTGAAGTGAAAGGATTTGATAGGACAAAGTCCACGTTAGAGGCACATACTTTCTTTAAATAAGTTTTGTTTTCAAGAGAAAAAATAGATCACAGTCAGCAATCCCCAGAATCTCTTCAAGGCTTCAAGAATAAAACTTAATGTATTAACATGAAAGGAGTTCCTCCATCTAGAACTTCCTTTTCCTTTTGGAAGACACTATCGGTGGTTTCATAGTTGTCACTGTTATGCTTAAAATCCCACATCAAGCAGCCAGAACAAAAAACTGAGTCCTAAATAGTATAAAAAGCCATCAGATATAACTGGGACCCACTTTAAGTCAGACGGTACAGGGGAGAAATCCTCAGAAATCACTGAAGATACACAGTCAAGTCTTTCTTCAGTAACATATCAGACTAGGAAGATTATTTTTAGGTATAGCTAAGAGCTTAAGAAGCAAATTTTTCTTCTTTTCCTTTTTTGGCAAGGATTGCAAGCACTTTCCTGTGGTTTTTGTCAGTCATGTGTGGGCTTCTCATAAAGCGATATTTAAATTTGCATCCCTATATACACAACATGCTGTTTTCCATCTCTATTCTTCCCCCACCAAAAGCAATGAAATCTAAACATTTGGTTAAGAGACCTTGACTGCTTTAAAAAATATTCTGGAGAAAAAAAAAAAAACAAACTCTGTAGCTAATCGCCCCTTCCAGTTAGTGGAAAAAAAAAATAACTACGAAGAGGCTGCTGAGACTAGATCTCATTAGCATGTGGGAAATCACGTTTCCCCCTTCTTAGGAGCTGTTCTGACTCTGCCTAATGCTCAGCCTGTGACCAAACTCGGACCCTCAGCTTCTTAGGCCCAGCTTCCTCTTTGCTGGCCTATGGCATCCACTGAAGTGGATGGTACCTCTGTATCTCTAATCAAACAGCATCACTCACAAATATCCTTGTTGTTGATATGGTCACAGCTGTATCCAGCCCATGTGCTAATCCATATGCTAATCACAATAATGACACCAAAGAGGGAATAAATCACGGCTGTGGTTTAAGCACCATAGTTTCGAGAACTTTACATCTGTTGACTCATTAGATCGTGTGTCACGTCATCTGCCTCTCACACTAATTCCATCGGGTTTATTATGCTCATTACCCAAATCCATCTCCTCTCTCAATGAAACTCAGCTTTGTTAGTTAAACCCACTTCACGTGGTCATTACTTCAGGATGGGGATGTCCTTGGAGATGGGTCCTTTTCGGTCTAAGACGATTAAAGAGACTCTTTAGAGTCAGGGAGATGACATCTGACCAGAGAGGGGTGCAAGTCTTCTGGCCGAAAGGGGAGAGAGTTGCTCCCGAGTTCATGGGGGTGGGTGGGTGTTTCTAATGAAAGCCACACGGAAGGAGAATGCCTCTCCCGTGGATGCTGCTGGGCTCATGCCAGGAACTGCTGCAGTCTTTTGCAGCTGTGATAGGAACTAGCTTGAGGACAAAATACCACAGAGAGAATGCCAAGAGAAAGGATCAAGAGAGGACCCAGAGCCATGGTTATCCTGTGTCCTGAACTACTTACTGCTCTTTTCCTTTCTAGAGTCATGTGATAAAACACCTTCTCTATCTGAGGTTAGTTGAGTCCAGATCTCGAGGTTAGTTGAGTCCAGATCTCTCTTACATGCGGCCCAAGCACCCTTGGTAACAATAAAGCTCCTCTTCATAGGTAAAGAAAGAGACAGAGAATAAATGCCTTACCTAATTCTATGCTACTAAATGATCTAAGAATATTCAGATGTTAGAGAGAAAAGTTTGTGTGTAAAATTAAAAAGGAAAGTGAAGAAGTTCCCTTTTTCAAATCTGCTGCTTTGGTATTTAAGTGAAAGTCCTCGAAAAACAGCAAAGCAGTGGAAGTTTCTTGGAACTTCACTCACCTGCCTAAAGACAGGTCCTCTGAAAAGAACTCAGTCATCTCTTGTCTCTTCCCAACCTTGAAAGTCAAATCTTATCACAGAAGAGGAAACTAGAAGTTGACACCACGTCCTGGCACACTTTGTCACTGTCCATTCTAACAGCACATCTGTTTCCCAAATCCCATATTCTCCTATCAGTTGCCTACATCTCTCTTCCCTTCCCCTTGATGAAGAGGGTACCTAATATTCTAAATATCACTATGTAGGAGACAGGGATACCACCAGGCAGAAAACTATATGTGAATAAACACGAATAGCTGTTCTCCTGTTCATCTTCCTGCTGTTAGTTTATTTCACGGTCCCAGTTTCTGAACCTCCGAAGGGAGAGGAAAAATCTCCCTCCCTTTCTGCCAATAATACTAAGATAAGAGCCTCCACAAACTAATGTTTTATAAGTTATATATACATAAATATTTAACCAGTGAAATTATAGTCAGCAAGCTTATCACATTTCTAATTCACAAAGACTAATTTTGTGTGTCTGTGTATGACTATGCACATGTTCCATAGAGGCATAAATCACTTTCAGTGTCACAATGTGCATGGAAAAGCAAATGTGTTATTTTCCTTAAACTCTAGTGGTTTTGACTGTATCGGTGCATCATAGAAAAACCAACTGATTAACTACAACATGCAAAGTATAAACAAGGCAATAATTTGTTGTTTTCTCTTATAGTCATGAGTCATTAACTGTTAAGATGCCAGTAGTTTGGGGATTTTACCTATAAGGAAATAACAAAAACATAAGATAATTCACCCCAGAGAGAAAGCTTCCTTATGTACATGAGCAATAACATAACACATGGAAAATGTAGTGTGTACCTAACTGCCAACAAAATTCAGAATATAATTCAGGAAATCATTGAGTTCTTTGAAGTGGAAAAAAACAGTTCATTGTGAAAGACCACAAACCATTAATTGTCTCCAGCACTGAAAATGAGTCCTCCAGCCCAGGCATCTTTAGATCCCTTCCCAAGACTCTCCTCCATATTCCTGAGTCTGGGGCTCAATGTATCTGTTAGTCTGTATTAGTCACTTTCCTTGGCTGGGACCAATGACCTGACCTGATGTAGGAAAAGTATCTTTTGGCTCATAGTTTCCAAGGTTTTGGCCCATGGCCAGCTGTCTCCATGGCATCAGGCCTGCACCATGGTGAGAGCCATCAATGTGGAAGGGCGTGGCAGGGGAAAGCTCCTCCCTCCAGCACAGCTGAGAAGCAGAGAAGGCAGGAAAAGATCCTAAGAAAATACATATGGAGGAGATTATCCTTTGATGACACCGTGAGGAGGAGACAGAAATGAAAGGAGACTGTTGTGGTAAACAGGAGAAGGGAATGTAACTAGAACTTTTGCATTAAGGTCTAGTCTCCTGTGAGTTCACGGCACATGGCGAAATAATTAATAATTAGGCAGAAATGAGACTTAGAGAAAACTGAGCTTGGGTCTGATCCATGCTACTCTGGATGGCAAGGACTCTGGACCTCAACCTACCACACCTTTTATTATCTACATTCCAAAATACCGGGAAAGGCAGGGGCACACTAACAATAGTCTTAGAGAAGTTATATAGATGAGGATCCCACCGGGCAAGGCAGATGTCAGCAATAGTCCTTGAGAAGGGACAGAATCAGTGTAGTTCTCCCCTGAAACATCACAGCATGTGGGTCCATTGAGTCCCTGTTGCTACCAGAGATGAAGACAAAAGTCAAGGTCAAAGTCTGGCTGCAGGCAGGGAAGGCCTGGTCAATTTTGACCTTGCAATTCCCAAACAGGGTGGTTCCCAACAGATTGTGGTGTGTGACCTTGGGGACTGGTGTGTGACCTTGGGGACTGCATGGAGCCCCAGCCCTTCCTCTCTGGCTCTTCCCTCTCACCCTCCTTCCTGGTTGCCATGAGGTTGACATCTTTCCTCACCACCCCCTTCTACCAGGATGTTTCTGCTCTGGAGCCAGCTGACCATCCACCGAAACCTCTCAAACCATGAGCCAAATACATCTTTTTTCCTTTAGATTGTGAGTGTTAGGTATTTGTCCCAGCACCAAACAGCTGAGCAACAAACCAAATTCAACAGTATATTAAGACAATCACTCTTCATCATTGAGTGGATTTATTCTGGGATAGTTGATAAGGGTTTATAAGGATGACTCAAGATAAGCAGATCTGTAAATGGGATATATCACCATAGGATAAAGGGGAAAATATGATTATCTCAAAAGATGTTTTTAAAAAGCATTTGACAAAAATCAACATCCTTTCATGACAAAAAGATCTCAACAAATTAGATAGGAAGGAATGCTCCTCTGCACAATAGAAGCCATATATGACAAACCCATAATGGTGAAAAGTAGCTTTTCCTGTACAATAAGGATCAGAAACAGATGCCAAAAAGAATTTGGTTGTTCAACCTCTTCCAAAGCATGTCAACAACCAGGGAAAGTGAAATCTTATCACAGAAGAGCAGACTAGAAATAGACACCACGACCTGGCACACTCTGTCACTTTGCCCTCTTGCTTCTATTCAACCAAATACTAGAAATCCTAACTAGAGTGACTAAGCAGAGAAAGAAAAAATGAGAGAGAGGGAGAGAGACTGCCAGACTGACACAGACAGACAGACAGACAGGCGCTGGGGAGGAATAAGAGAGAAAGAAGGAAAGAGAGAGAATGAATCCAAGTTAGAAAGGGAAAAGGTAAAGTTTCTCCAGCGATGGATGTGGTGTTGTGTATAGAAAGCCCTAAAAACTATTCCAAAAAGCTGTTAGGACTAATAATTCAGTAAAATTGCAGGATACAAAAATCAACAGTGTTTTATGTATTAACAATAAACTATCTGAAAAAATATTAAGCAATTTAATTTATAGTACCTACAAAAAACAGCCTTCCCCATAAGTACAGTAAGTCCCCGACTTACAAACAAGTTCTATTCCAGGAGAACATTAGCTCAGATCTGTTCATAAGTCTGCAAAGTGAGTCTCACACACCTCTGACACTGCTTTGCTCCCCCTGATAGCCCCCCACCACCCCACTGATTCTCCTTCTCTACTCTGGATGTCCTGGGCTCTGATGGGCGCTGAAGGACCATACACTGTTGCACTGTGCAGTGAGGCCAGCAGATGGCTGTGACTGTGTCCGGCAAACACCTGAGCTACTTCTGTAATTTGTGCACATCTATGAGTGTAATTCCAGGTCCACAGATATCTATGAAAATTCGCAACTTGAATGTTCGTAAGTTAGGAACTTACTGTAGTAGGTATCATTAAAAAGGCACCAGAGAAAGTATCAGGAAACCTGGAATTCATATTTTTGTAACCACTAAGACCCTCTGTGATGCTGGGGTAATGACTTCTATGGTGTGAGAGTTCAATAAGAAAGCAGCACAGAATCTCAGAACTGGGCTGTTACCCAGAAAGGCCCATGATCAAGGGACACAATCAGTGTGTCCCTCTCCTTCAGTGGTGGAAGGAAAGTGGTGACAGAGTATCCAAAAATCTGAAGCAACAAGGCCACCATGACATGCTAGGCTGCAAAGGTCTGCTGGCTGGAAGTGAAGACTCGTCCCATACCAAGAGCAAGACCAGATCCGCACACTTCCTGCCTGAGATCTCCATCGTGAGAGGAGTTGCTCTTGGGCTGGCCCAGCTGGCCGGCACATTCTGCTCTGTGCGGGGCGTCACCCACCAAACACAAGCAGAGGACAGCACAGCACAGGCCAGGACTTCCCACCGTGTCAGCCACTGGCAGAGGCCGCCCACATTCCTCTGCTGTTTTTCTCTCTGTTTTCACAGTTGTTATCTCCGTGAACACAGGGGATGGAACAGCCTGAGGGTGGGCTGATATGGGTGAGACATCATTGTATGGAACTAAGAAATCACGCACGTGACCATTTGATCCGCTGACCCTCAGCTGCTGGATGTCCTTCCAAAGGTGGGCAAGGTGCCGTGGAAAGGGACTCATGACCCAGCAGCACATGGGGGACACAGAAGCCACGGGTGTGGGGCAGAGACCAGCCGAGTCTGAGTTATGAGTCACAGCAGGGCTGGGGAATAAGCTCGCACACAGGGAGACCTGCACTGGGCTGTGTCCCCAGAACAAAGAGACACCCCCATCTCGCTGCAGTGAGAGGGGGGATGAGAGGGTCAGAGAGGGGTCAAGTTCTTCCTAGGGACAAGATCTCCCTTCCGAAGTCCACAAAGGGAGGTGATGTACATCAGTTCTCCCTGGAAGCCCAGAGAAGCCCACGCACACCTAGAGCTAGTCTTTGCCCATTTCCCCTGGGTCCTGGAGGCCCATCCCTCCACGTCTAGTAGGGGCACTCACCCACTCCCAAAACGGTAATAACCAGTTCAGAGTACTGGCTTGCACCTGTAACCCCAGCCCTCTAGGGCAGGGGGATCACAAGTTTGAGTTCAGCCTGAGAAACAGCAATTTAGGGAAGCCCACTCAAAAAAAATTTAAAAACTGGAAAGGTAGCTGAGTACGAAGACTCTAGTTCAACCCTCAGTAGTAGGGGAAAAACAGTAACCACTCTTACAGATTGCAAGACCTGATTTCCTTCAGCCACATGGGAATAAAGCTGGGCTGACAGTGGAATGGAACCGGGGTGGATGAGTGGGGGAGTCCGAGGGTGATGAGTACAGCCCACCATAGTCCCAACATCCCCTCCCCCCTCTCACCCACTCCTGGGGTCCAGGAAACTTGCTGGAGCCCAATTCCAAGGCAGAGGAGTAGAAGAGTAAGAAGTCAGAAGGCAGAACAAGCAGTGATAATAAGGCCAATGTGTGCAGAGCCCTTACTATACATGCAGTAGCGGCAGTTAGCAGATTTTAACCTTCCCGGCCACTCTGTGAAGTAGATTCTATTTCATTTTTTAAGAAAGAGACCTGGTCTCACAACTGGCACAAGGGTCATGTTCACCTCGGTGCCTGGAGAATGGCTCTAGGCCTGCGGGACTCAGGAAACTGCCACTCTGCTGGGCAGGTAAGGAGAAAAAGGCGTGTGCCCATCAAATGCCACTCCATGCTAGCTAAAACAAGTGTATGACCGATGACAAGATTTATAAGAAAAGATGTCCAACATTAATAACCATTACACCAGGGCAGATCAAAATCCCAATGAGTTCAACCCATTGAATGGTTACCACTTTAAAAAACAAAACTAAAACTAAAAATATTTGGAGGATGTCATGAAATTGACGTTCTTGTTTTTGTTTTGTTTTTTGGACCCTTGTCTATTGTGCAGATGTTCTGGGAAAGTGGTTCCTCGGGTAAATGCCCAAGAGAAGTGAAAGAGGCTCAAATAGATATTGGTGTCAGGACGCCTGTGGCAACACCATGACCACCAGCGAGGTTAGAAGTGACCCACATGTCTACACATGCAATCGGACAGTGTTTAGCTTTTTTAAAAAAATTACAGGACTGGGTATAGTTTAGTGGTAAAGTACTTGTCTAGCATGCACAGGCCCTGGATTCAATCCCAAGGTGGGGAAAAATCAAAGTCCTTGTCATGCTACCAGATGGATGATCGAGATACCATGCTAAGTCAAGTCACAATATAAACAAACACTATAGAACTCTGCCAAATGCACTACCTAGAGCAGTCGGATTTACAGAGACTCAGAGTAGAGGCTTGGTTTTCAATGGTGGGGGTGAGGGGTGGAAGGTAGAGGGCTTGGGGGAGGGAGGAGTTGACATTTCATGGCACCGGCTTCAGTTTTACATGATGAAGAGTTCTGGAGTCTGTTGTGTAGCAATGTGAACATACTGAACACTACGCCCTGCACACTTCCAAGTGACTGAGATGATCAATTTCATGGGTGTGATTTTTACCACAATTAAAAATAAATAGGAATTTGGGCCAGGGATTTAGCTCAGTGGTTCTGGTGCCTGTCTTGCAAGCGCAAGGGCCTGGGTTCAATCCTCCTGTAACCACACACAATACTGGGCATGTAGACTCATGCCCAGCAGCAATCAGTACCACATACCACAGTGCCAGGCATGGTGGCTTATGCCTGTAATCCCAGAACTCGGGAGGCAGAGGCAGGAGGATTGCTGTGATATGAGTTTGAGGCTGAGCTCAGGGCCAGCCTGAACCACAAAGTGAGACTCTGTCTCAAAAATAAATAAATAAATAAATAGGAATTGGAAGAGAGCTCTTGTGAGGGGGGTAAGGAGAAGAAGTAGTGCCAGGCCTGAAGGCCCTTGGTACCCACCGCCATCCCAGCACAGGTGCCCACTTTTCTGAACAGTGAGGCCTGTGTCGGGTGGGTGGGATGGTTCCACAGTCCTCGATCACTGCTGGCCAGAGTGTTTTCTGGGACTCTTGGGTCTTTGGCTACTTGGCTTCTTTGATGGGTTTGCTATAGCACATAGTGCTTTAGGTCGCATTAGGGCTTCACTACAGCAACTTCCCTGACAGCGTGTTCTACAGTCTCCTGGTTGATCAATATATCTGTACTCACTGTGCATCAGAGAATTTTAACACTTGGTCTTTTATATGCAGTGTCTCCAACAGCCACTTTTTTATATGCAGTGTCTCCAACACAGATCCCAAGGTAGCCTAGGCTAAGGAGTTTTTGAAGGTTGACATGGCAGTGCCAGAAATCTAGTCCCCTCCTAACCCTCTCTACTGTGGGCTCTCTGCTCAGCCCCTTTCCAAGGTTGAGATTAGTGTTCGGGCTGTGTTCTTTGACTCACAAACTCCCCAGGGCCCCAGCCTGGTGGACAGTGGGGCTACTCCCCCTCACAAATGCCCTCCACACAGCCTCGGCCTGCCTTGGAGGCTGAGTGAGGAAGGCTCTCACTGTGCTTTCCACCCAGCCACATGTATGCCGCAGGCCTCTCCACTGGGAAGGTCCTCTCGGGGCCCTGCCCCAAGCCCAAACCCAGAGGAGGCAGGAACGTTCTAGAGTTCTGCTCAGCTCTCACGTGACTCGTCGGGCCTTGGTCCACCTCATAAAGTCATCAGATATGAGTTGCAGCAGCCTGTAGGAAGAAGGCCTTTTAAAAATCAAACCCATCAGCTCCGTCCATTCCTGGTTACTTTCCATCCAGACAAGAGATGGACAAAACGATGCTGAGTCATCATGTGTTGTCTCGGAACATGCAGGTGTTCAGACAGCCAGGCCACCGCGGAGGTCCGAACCTGGTGTGCACCTGCCAGGGGGTCAGGTCCTACTAACTGTTCTTTGGTGGTGGCCAGCACCTTCTCCCGTGCTAAGGGGTGACCCTGGGAGGTAATAAAAGAGAGGCATACCTTGTGCAACTAACCGTCAAGTTTTATGGAAAAGCCTCAAAGCATTTTGCTCCTCGCATCCTTAACTATGTTAGCACAGGTAGCAGAGTTAGCCTAATCCTAATTTGCAAATATAGATTCTACTTTCTCCAGCTTTCAATGAGCAAGAAAGAAGCCGGCTGGAAATCAAAACATAGTCAAGGGCTGTGGAGGTCGCTCGGTGGTAGGGTGTTTGCCTAACGCGCATGGGGCCTGGGTTCAATTCACAGCACCACAAGACAAAAAGCAGGCTAGTTGTGACCTTGAGCTCCCAGGCACACATATCCACAACATGTCACACTATCTCCAATGCAAGAGACACGAACCCTTATACGGGTAACATTTCTATGTTTGCCTGTGGCCCTAGGTCTCCCAGATCAGAACCAGACACCAGCAATACCACTCAACTGGATCACACCTGGCTCTCTCCTCAGAGCCACGAGCCCAGCCTTGGCCGAGGAGCAACCTGTGTGCGCCTGCGCAGATGTGGCCCGTGCTCCATTTCCCTCGGCTGGGTGGGCACAGGATAGGTTCCCTCACCTGAATGAGGGAAGGGCGGCCTCCAGCAGGAGATGGGCACTGGACAGTAAGAGTGAAAGCGGTGGGGTTGCGGGAGCTGGACATCTGTGCACACCTTCCCAGGGCACTGGCAGAGCATGCACTTCATACCATGGGGGTCTGGGGGGTGGGGTAGGCCTGGAGATCGAGGCAGACAGGGGTCTGAAGAGAGTTCTACCACACAAGGTTAAGGCATCAAGGCAAAACTTCACAGCCCCAGGGAAAGTATCTTGTAGGATTCACTTTTCTACATCTGACCCATGCGCCCTCTTATGACCCAGGTAGATGCCGAGAGCCACACAGACCTCTGAATATCCCTTGTCCCATGTGCAAAATAAGTCAGTTTTTGCTGAATATTCAGTAAGTCTTGAGAAAGACACAAACTGGCGAAGTACAAGAACCCCTTGGGGAGGCAAACTATCACGTAAAATATTATAAATATTATAACGATGAACAGACATTACCAGGCATTTGCGCATATTCATTACAGACAACACCAAGTGTGGGCAGGTAAGGAGAAAAAGACATGTTCCCGTCAAATGCCACTCCATGCTAGCTAGAACAGGTGTATGACCGATGGCAACATTTCTAGGAAAAGATGTTCAACATTAATAACCATTATACCAATGCAGATCAAAATCCCGATGAGTTCAACCCATTAGAATAGAATTCCACCGTAGACTATGGGCTGCACCAGGGTGGACTGACAGATCATTTAGGGAGGATTACCCTGCATGGGGCGTGGGGTGTGGGGTGTGGGCAGTGGGAGTGGTCGGGCCTGGGTAGATGCGGTGGGGGGGATGCAGAACCCTCTGTAACGTTTCACTCGAGTTTGCTATGAACTTAAAGCTGGGTTAACAAATAAAATCATTGAATTTTGGAAACTCAGTGATACCCGGTAGTGGTATTGCCAAGCTACAGGCTCCTGGCCACCCATTTCCCTTTGTCCTCTTGCCCGCCCAGCTGTCATGCCCATGCCCTGACCCAGCAGAGAACCCCACGTGCCCAACAGAAGCCACTGCACACACATCAGGCATCACCTTTGTGCTCAGCTCATGGTCCCAGATTCCTCAGTCTCTGTTCTGAGGTGGCAACGACATAGCCAAAGACAGGCCACGTGGGTACCTGCCCAGCCAGGCCCTCATTCACCTGAAGACCCCCTCTTACCCATGCCACGGTGTGTGCCACACTCTGCGTGATAGTACTCTCATTCGGCTCTCAGAATCACACCAGAAAGGGACTCATCCTTCTGATTTGAGGGATGGAGCAGATGCAGTGTGGAGAAGCTCAACGGTGAGGCGCAGTGTGTGGGGCACAGCTGTGCTTCCACCCCACCACCGCCCAGTCTGTAACTCGAAACACCACCTGCCACTTTCCCCACCACCACGGAGCCCAGGAGCCAGGACTCTAAGTGCTCCCGTGATGGCCGAACTTCTTGTGACACTAAACACAGCAAATCCAGCACCCAAAGCTGGAGGCTGAGCACCATGCTGACAAGCCAGTGTCCTCGGACTGGTCTCCCTAGACAGCACAAACCCTGGGTCTGAGAGCAACCTATCAGCAGCCTGGGTAGGGTGCAAAGCTTCAGCCGTGGCCCTCGCAGAGGTTGTCAATTAGTGTCACATAGAATCCAGCACTCACAGAGCCTTTCCAGTAAGATTTCACAAGCAGCTTCCAATCACCAGAGAGGACTAATTGCTGACATAAACCATATTAATATTCCATCATAAACAGATACACAGTAAATTCCTATTGATTATAGAAAGAGCTGGACTTAAAAGATAAGCTCATTGCTCATCAGTAGCTTCCAATCGATACTCATACATGACATGCTTGGAATAAATATGGCTATTTAATCGGCATATGTTGACTGTACTGAATATTGTGTTGCATCATAACATCCTCATAGGAACATATAACATGCTTTGATTCTGCCGTCCTTCCCTATCACATTCTCCCCCCATCCTTCCTCTTAGTATCTGTCCTGGGCCAAGATTCACAGGAAGGATTTGTTCCTAGCACTGTGCTTGCTCCCCAGAAATATCCACACAGGTCTACAAAACCCAGGCGCGTACCGAGGAGGAGCATGGACGCTGCTGCCTCATGCTGGGCAGGATGGCAGCCCAGGGCCAGCAGGAAGTAAAGGGGGTGTGAGGAAGGAGAAGAGGAGACACTTGTCCCCCTCCCAAACTAGTATGACTCAAGATGTTCTTAGGGAAGGCTCAGGGTGGTGACACATTCTCTGCTTCCAAAAAAGATATAAATGGTCACTCAGTCTTAAAACTGTAAACTGGCTAGAGAGCTTACAAACTCCTCTTGCTCCTTGCAAAGTCCCTGCAGTGAGTACTTCCGGGCCCTGTGCCCTCATGGGGCTGATGAGACACTGGCAGGTGTAAAATAGTTGGCAGATGCAGCAGACTTGGGCACAACCAGAACTTCCGGGTAGCAGTCCTCATGACTCCTAGGACACTTGTTTTTTCTCTCTCGCCCCTGATCTCGCACCTTTACACATTTCCATAGTAACCACCTAAGAATGAGGGTCTCTAGGGTCAAATGGAGTCTGGCAGGAAGGAATAGTGAAGACCCTCTGGTGAGGACCACTCCCTTTCAGGCTGTCTCGTTCTCTTTCCACCTCGAAAGGTTTGAGGGATTAAAAAGTGAACTTATGTAAGAACAGAAATTAAATAAGGAAGAAATGAGGCTGGTGAAGACTGCAGCCCCTCTGGCCGAACATGGCAGACCTTTCCCTGCTGACAGATTTGAGCACAGGGTGGAAAGTGAGGACTTTGCAGAGGCGGTGCCCAAGACTAGAGCACCCATTACTTCCCAAGGGCTAATTTCATACCCTCGTTTATGACCTGCTGTGATCTGTGTGCTCATGGAGAAACCGAGTCATGGCCAGATGACATAATTACCAGCCATGTCTCTGATCCGTCTTAACACTTCCACAGAGAAGAGTCTGAAAACCTTTAGCACACCGTGAAGACGTGTCTGTATTCATAGCTCCATGAAGGAGAAATGCAAAGCTGGGAATACAGCTCCACAGTGAAGCACTTGTCTCAGACATGTGCAAGACCCTGGGTTCCATCCACAGCATGAAAAAAGGAAGAGTAATAAATAATGACAAAAATAAGGAAAAGATATATTTCACCAAAGGCCATGTACGTATTAAACATGCGGATAGAAAAATAATCAACATTATCAGCCACTAAGCAAATATCAGCCACTAAGGAAATACAATGAAATCTTGGTGAAAACACAGTCCACTAAATGGGAGGAAATATTTGTAAGCTGTATATCTAATTCAAGTCTAGTATCCTAAATCTATAAGCAACTTTTGTAACTCAATAAAAAGACAGTCTAGCTTAAAAATGGGCAAAGGACCTGAATAGGTATTCTCCTAAAAGGATATGTAAGTGGCCTATTAGCATGCAAAAGGTGCTCAGCACCATTAGTCATCAGGAAAATGACATCAAAACTACAGATGACTCCCCATGGGATGCTAGACTCAGTGAGACCCATGCTAGCAAGTACCGGAGACGCGCAGGGAAATTAGGAGCCTCACACACTGCTCGTGGGAATATAAAATGGTGCAGGTGCTTTGGTAAACAGTGCGGCAATTGCTGAAAAAGGTAAACACAGAGGTACCAAGTGACCCTGAAGTTCCATGCCTAGTGACATACACAAGAGAAAGAAAACGTATCCATGGAAAAACCAAGATGTAAGTGTTGAGAGCAGAATTTTTCATAATCAGCAATGGTGTGAACAACCCAAATATCCACCAAGTGATGAAGAGATGAACACAGCGTCCAGAAGCTACAGGACGGTACGTTACTGGGCCATAAAAAGGAATGACGTGCTGGTTTGTACGGCAACACAGTGAGCCCTGAAAACGTTATACTCGATAAAATCAGCCAGTGTAGAAGGTCTCAGATTACAGGGTTGTGTTTTTATGGAATTTCCAGAACTGGCAAATCCTTAGACACATCCACATCAAGAAATGCTGGTGATGTAGAAGAGAACGGGGCCACTCCTTCACTGCTAGAGAGACTATAAATGGGATGAGCATTTGCAATTTCCTTTAAGGGCTGACACATGAGTCGGCATAGGGACTCCTGGGTGCGGATCCCAAAGAAATGAAAACTAATGTTTGCCCTGAAATCTGTACAAGTGTTCATAGCAGTTTTATTCTTAAGAGTTAAAGCTGGAATGTCCTTCAGTGTGTGACTGGTTAAATGAGTAGTGGTACATCCATACTATGGGCTACTCTGTGATAAAAAGGAATATATCCACCTGAATTAGCCAAAGGAAATCATGCTGAGTGAAAAATGATAACCTTAGAAGGTGTATACATACACACACACACACACACACACACACACACACACACACACAGCCAGGTACAGTGTTCCATGCCTGTCATTCTAGCTACTCAGGAGGCAGAGACAGGAAGATAACAAATCTGAGGCCAACTTAGGGAACTTGTATCTCAAAATGAAAAATAAAAAGGGAGGGGGTTGTAGCTCAGCGGTAGAGCGTGTCACTGGTTTCAATCCATCCCCAGCACCACATACACACAAACAGGGATATCCTGAATGGTTCTGTTTATATAACATCTTAAGATTACAGCTCTAGAGGACTTCGGTGGCTATTGGGGACTAGCAGTGGGGGTGGGCAGACAGCAGGAAGGAACTGTGTGGCCCTGAGACAGTCTCGTATCCCGACTATGGCCGGGATGCAGGCAGTGGTATGTGGTAAAGCTGCGTGCCCTCACCCTCCCACACACAGACGGGAGCAGAGGGACTCTGTGTGTGTGACACACTTTGTTACACGGTTCTGATGTTGCGCTAGTTACACGAGAGCAACAGCAGAGCGGCATGAAGAAGGGGCGTTAGGGCTTATCTTGCCGTGGTGTGTGAACCCATACGCAATAGTCCACAATAACTAGTGATGGAATTCATGCTTAGATGTAATAGCTGTATGTCAACAAAATGTTCTGGTGGCAAAAAAGAGAGGAAGACGTGTCTATCCAGTGTGGCCACACATCTCCACCAGCACCCTAAATCACAAAAGTCTAAAATACGTCTTAGCTTGGAATGCTTTCAGCGGTCCAAACTTAGCTGGTGCCACCCCCCCACACCAGTTATTCGTTCTACCTTCCTCCCCTCGAGCACCCACGCTGCTTTCATCCTGGGAACAGCTGACCCGGCTTTTTCTTCTACCTGAAAAGCTTTTCTGTCTGACCCGAGGACGGCTGACCCTGGGTCATTCATATTTTCATTTAAACGTCATCTCTTCAACCAAAGTGGCTACCACATTCCTTTCATTCTTAAACACTTGTTTGTATCTATATTTCTTGTCTCAACTAATGTATCAATTCTCCCTCCCCCACCCCACTAGAGTGTGAGCTCCAGTAAGGCAAGGAGCTTTTGCACTTGTTCTTTTGTATTCCCAGTACCTGGGACACGTAATAGGTCATACATGTATTTTTATAAAGAAGAAAAGGAAGGAAGGAAGGAATGATGGGTGGAAGGGAGGGAGGGAGGAGAAAGACCACTATCCCACCTATTTCATAGCTTCTGCTCTATCTGGCTACATGAATAACCACCTGGGATCAGGTTAGCAGCCTTTACATAGACGGAAGTGGGCAGATTCTAGACAGATCAGCCTACAAGGTCTTGATCAAGCCCCTCTCTTCTGAGGACTTTCTGAAATGCTCATGGTCTTGTCTAGCTCCAGTGACTTTCTGACTTTCTCAAGCTTTCCTTGCCCAAGATAAATAACCCCCTCATTTATATCAATACTGTTACTTTTCTTGTTGCTAAGACAAAATATCTGATACCCAAAGTTAAAGGGGAAGGTTCATTTGGCTCACAGCCCATACTCGGCTGGCTCCAGGGTAGGGTGGCATCACAGAGAGATGACATGGCACCCACATGGTAGCAAAGCAACAAGGGGACCTTAACAGAGTCTTTCTGCCCCTTTTATCTTATTTGGACCTACCAGGTACTGATTGGTACCAAAACAATTGTGGACTGGTTCTATAATCACAGGCCCTTAATCTCAGCATCACACTCAACGTCCAGCCACTCTGAAAAAGCCACCTATGACCATCTGAGGCTTTGGGGACATCTAGACCCAGCCATAACATACCATCACTCAACGCTGCGTGCCTGCCGGCTTCGTGAACCATGCTAGGTCCTCAGAAGACAATAATACATGAGGAGACATTTACGCGGAAATTCCTTCCTGTAAACTAAGAAACACAGAGACAGAACCAGTGCATTCACAAAGTACTTCATTACAGCTGTGATGAGCTCCATGGGAGGAACACATGTGTTCCAACAGCGGTGTCAGAGGACAAACATGCTAGCTGGGTCAGGGAGGAAGTGGCCGGAGAAGTAGCGGCTACACTGCGCCATCAAAGTCTCCCAGCTGAGGGAGGTAGAGACCAGATGCAGAAACAGAATGGGCCCAGCTTGCTGTGGGTTTGGACGACATTCCCAGGTCCCATGTGACCGACCCATCCAGGCCTCTGATGTTCCACCGCCACGCGAAGAGCAGACTCAGTGTGAGGTTAAACAGAACCCCGAGGAAAGATGGCCTCACACCTTCACTGTCCAGAGCTAAAGAACACTTGACTTCATTGAATAAAACGCATGCGAAGGCATCTTTCATTTACATGCTGAGCACAAAGATCTATGAGGAAAGCTCACTTGCCCAAGATTACCACTTAGTTAGTAGACACGGTGCGGGGGGGAGCCCAGGCCTCCTAACTCAGACCTGAACTCTCCACAAGGCCATCACAGCCCTCCCCGGTGTGGGGCAACTCTGCCTACCAAACTCCCTACTTTTCTCACTGCCACAAGCCCAAAACCACATCCAATCAAAGTTTGCCCCAATCTTCTTTGGGGCTGCACCCAAGGTCTCACCCTGTCTCACTTAGATCATTAAATTCCCATCCTGAAGGGCTTTAAGTCCACGCCTTCTCTCCACCATGCTCCCTCCCCACGTCAGTCCAGAGCTCCAGAGTCCTCGGGGGCCCAGGCTCTCTCAGAAGGTCCACAAGATCAAAACTATTTTCTAGCAACACCAAGATGTCATGTGTCCTTGTTGCCACACTGAAGTCGGCACTGCTGATACAAAAGCAAAAGCAAGCCACACTGCTGGCCCCTGACACCATCATATTCCCCAGCACCACATCCTGATAGAAGGTGGAAAAAGTCAGTTTATTTTAATGATATCTCCAATGCAGCAGTAAAAGTACTGACTATTAAAACCTGACTCGAATTCTCTCTGTGGAGAAATGCAAGGCACAGTAAGGTACTTCTGTCATCTACCAAGGGTTATCAGGTCACGTGATGGAGCTGTGAGCCCAGCAAGATGTTTCTATCATCAAGCACCATTTTTATTTGGAAGAATAGCAAATCATATTAATTCAAGTTTGAGTATTTGATAGACAATGTCTTGAAAAGTGAATAAAGTGAGGGTGTTATTTCAAAGAAAACTGGCTGCTGTCAGTGATAATATGTGCGCTCTCAAGCAAAATTTAAAACTTTAGGAAGAGGCTGACAGCCTCCCAGGGAAGATTTCCCAGTGAGATCCAGGGTGTGGTTAATCTGTAGGCAGGTTTCCTATTGCACAGATGTCTGAAGATCTGTGTAATTCTGTGAATTTACACTTTCTAAGTGATCAATGCATGTTATAAAATCATGCGCACGTTTTTTAAAAAATGCCTAATTGCAGTATAAGACAGACCAGCAGGTGATCATCTAGGAATGCTCCGATCCTCCATACGGGGAGAGGAAGTCCCGACACCTAAGCTGTCTGTGATGCTCTGCTACCGCAGTCTTAGCAGGTGAATACGTAAACACTTAAGAAAACAATTCAGTGCAATCTCATACAGAAAACAGCAGCACCTTTCACAGTTTATTTTATGAGATCAATATTTTTCTGATAGCCCTTTCATTATAAGAAAGTTTTAATAATACTGCTTGTGACACAGATATAACAAATCCAACAAAATATTAGCAAGTTGAGTGTATCAACATACAAAAACCAAATGTTTTTTGGTAAGTAGGTAGCTTAACATTTGACAACCAAGACAGCATAGTTCATTTCACTGACAAACTTAAATGGGGGATGTTATGATATCTTAGTAGATGTTTGAGAGCCTCTGACAACACTCCACCTCCATTAAACTCTCCACAATCAAATGGTAACTTCCTTACCCTTATAAAAGGCACCTACCAAAAATCTGCAGTTGCATATTTAAAGGAGTCGCTCTCAGCCCTTTTTTACAAGCTCATGTCAGAAGTTCTAGTCGATGCAAATGAAGAATGAAGATGTCATGGCTTTTATCTAGATGTCCCCCAAAGTCGCGTGGGCTCATTGGTGGGGCTTTGGGTGTGACTGATTGTGGCTGTGTAATACTCATGCTGGATTAGTCTGCTGATGGGTCTGTTTCTGGGGTGATGGGTGTGAAGCCTGTGGGAAGAAGCGGGTCACAGGGTCCCTCCTCCTTGATCTCTTGCTGCTCCTGCCCGCTGTGTCACCAGCTCTCTCCCCTCTGTGATGCTCTTGGCCGGTGCGGCCGCCTTAGAGGCAGCCGACCATAGACTGAAACTTCTACACACTGTGAGCCAAACACACCAGTCCCCAGGGTAGTGGGGTCAGGTGTGGTGTCTCAGTATCGAGAAAGTAAGAAAAGCAGTTTATAGTCCACAAAGGGGGGATTACAATTCTCCCCACTGACGGGGGCTTTAAGGGAAGACTGCTGTCTTTAAATACAACAGAATAAAGCCTCAGCCCTGTGTCCTCTCCATCTACACTCTAATCTGCATTAAACCATCCAAGCCGAACTCACTGTCACCATGTCCTCTGGACCCACTTGGTGCTATGCTCAGTCCTCCTCTGTTGCTCTGTGGAAACTGCCCTAGGCTAAACAGCAACTCGCCAGCCTTCTCTTATCTGGTGCCTTCGGTTCCACCGATCACGCCTTCTGTTTGGGGGGGGGGGTTAAATGGGTTCTAAGTCACTCAGAGTAGCCTTAAACTCATGACCTTCCTGCTTCAGCCCCCTGAGAAGATGAGATCACAGGCGCACACCACCGTGCTAGCTCTCACCCAGACACTCGATCCCTGACTCTCCAGTTCCCCTTCACCCTCTCTGCTCCCCCTGAACAGGGTTAAAATCTCACAAGGCTCAGAGTCTGCTTTTCTTGCAGCAAACCCTTCCCCTTGGAAATCTCATTCCTGTCCAGCTTTAATAGACATCACGTTAACAGCTAGTTCCAAATGTACATCTTCCACGCGGGTCCTCCTGAGGCCCCAGACTTACAGATCTGACTGCCCGAGACTAGACTCCTGATTTGCACCATTCTGTGCTACACCAGATTTTCAAGTGTTGCTGACATTCACTTTACGTGTCAGAAGCATAAAGGCCTTTCTAACCACCCTTCACTTCCTATTGACCCGGAACCACTCCTGCACCTGTTGACCTCATTTCCTACAGTTCCTCCTGAACCCTTATGTTGCCCAAGTGTCTGTTTCAAACCTAAGTTAGACTTACTCAGACCAGAAGCAGAACCTAGTCCCCTGAGACATGGGTTCCAGCCCTCTGCCTCCTGGTGGAGCCCTTTCCAATTCCCGACCTCCTTCGCTTCCCAGGGTGGTTGATCCAGACACTTGCCTTAGCCGGCGGCTTCCTGCCCACTTCTTGTGGACAGCTAGGTGCCAGCTGCCTGACTATCCCCATGGACCCACGCAGTCCTTGCGTACTCCCACAGTTTGACGAGCCGCAGGACCCACTCCACATCCCGGCCTCCACAGCGCCCTGCCTGCTTGCTAGGCCTATTCTCTCCGTGAGCCCTGAGGGGGCAAATGCCCGATCTGATGCAAGTGTGGGCCCTTGCTCTCTGCCTCCACTCCCTGCCCGCTGGTGGGTGCGTGTGTACGGACTACGCCCCCTGCTGGCCGTGCCAGGCGATCCGTCGTCTTCTCCCTGGGATCTGTGAATAATAAACTGCTTCTCCTGTTCCCAGTACTGGCAAGTATTGACCTCTGCAACTTGCAGATCCATACACCGAACTCACCTCCCTTCCCGGCCCGGTCCTGGTCCAGACTATCATATAGGAATAACCTGAATACATATGCCTTTGGTTCTTGTCTGGCCAGTAAGCAGGTTTCTCATGAAAGGGACATCCGGTCACATGAGGCCACCACCCAGAGAAGAAATGTGCCCTGGAAGGCACACTGCGGACTCCATGGCGACAGTTCACAGACCAAATTAGCAGGACATGTTCCTAAATAGCTCCCCATTGCCACTATCTGTACCCTCGTCTAGCATCACCAGGGATCTTTATAACGACGCCCTGTTCTCCACACATTGCACAGTCAGCTCGACTCTCCCAAAACAGAGGATCTTACTGCTTTGTTGCACGAGGCCCAAAATCTCTCAGCACTCTCTCAGGTCCTCACCAGGGCCTGTGAAGCCTGCACAGCCCGGATGGGGCCAGAGCTCCACGCCCATCCCTCTCTCTCAACCCTCATCTACAGGTCAGTTCATTTCCCATCGGGCTGAGTACCTGGCTCCAGAGCCTAAGCACTGACTCCTCTCTGCATCGCCACCCCAGCTTGAGCTAGGATGTCGGGGGGCCCAACAGCTCTCACCTCTCATATCTTTCTTCATCCTCAAGTTGAACCCAGGGTCCTGGTTATTTTCATTCTTTCCTTGAAGAACTTATTTTCATTTCAAATTCCATAGTCATTAACAGAATTTTTTTTTTTTGAGACAGCGTCTCGCTTTGTAGTTCAGGCTGGCCCTGAGCTCAGCCTCCAACTCACATCACAGCAGTCCTCCTGCCTCTGCCTCCCAAGTGCTGGGATTACAGGCGTGAGCCACCACACCCAGCACTGTGGTATGTGGTACTGATTGCTGCTGGGGTGAGTCTCCACGCCCAGTATTGTTATGTGGTTACCGGGGATTGAACCCAGATACTTGTGCTTGCAAGACAGGCATCAGAACCACTGAGCTAAATCCCTGGCCCATTAATAGGACTTTTTAACCATGTCAATTACCAATGTTAGGACTATAAATTTATTTCATCAGGCCTGTGGATTTTGCTAAATATTGAAACCTCATGTCTAACACACTAGCTTCCTCTTATGTGGACTCAAACATTGGCTGAAGCTTTATTCAACAGTTACACTAAAGGAAGCACATATATGTCACACCATCCAGCAATATTTGTAATAGTGAAGTATTAAAGACAACCAAACAACCCATCACCAGAGGACTTAGTTAAATGTACTTCTGTGCATCCATATTTAAGGGGCTCCAAATTGATAGAATCACTCCTTTTGGTCTGTTCACTAATAAAAAGCCTATAAATAGATCAAATGTTGCTTGAATTTGAGTCATTAGGACCCAAATACAAATAACATATTTGCAATAATTTCTTTAAAAAACCATTACGATAATCAACAAATTTATTTTTAATTAATGTACATCTGTAACATTTCTTTGTGGGTTGTCATTAATTCTCTAAATTTTAACATGGAAATCTTACGAGTACCCATGGCAGGTATCTGTAATGTGCATTTATAACCGCAGTACCACAAATTAGCTATATTACAATTCTAATATCATTTTAGTGTTTCCTTGAGCTGCGATGATACCATCTATTCTGCTCAGTCACTGACTGTCTTTGATTACAAAGACGCCCTGAGAAGCAGGGCGAACTCGCCCGATGGAGAGTCATGCAGGTACCACTGGTGATTCAGGTTGGAAAGAAGGACTAGATTCAGTTCAGAGCCACCAGGCGGCAAGGCTTAGGGACCACGGCCCTGTGATGAGCAGTCGTAGGCAACTTCATGTGTGTTGACAGGGACAGATCTTAAGACCTAGTTGTGAAGAAAGCAACAAACAGCAGAGTGAGCAGCAGAGTGTCCACAGACATAATGTAGGTTGGGAATATTTGGTAGATAAAGCAGCCACTGAATGTCTCACAACTAATCACAGCAGCCCTATAGCTGAAGTTGGACGGGAACCAGAGCAGCAGAAGTGACTCCACCGTATACTTTCAGATTTGAACCCAAGAAGTGTGTTATCTGTTCAGTTCGATTTGTCCGTTTTGAGTACCGTGAACACCATACACTGCAAACACTGCTCCTGTCCCAACGTCACTAGATGCTGCAGAGAGACACTGGGCAGGATGACTCCCCTTCCCATCAGCCCTCGCTCCTCGAGCTGCTTCCTGTCCAATCCTGGTGGATTTTAGGACGCCCTTGAGAAGTAGCAGGAAACTTTTGAAAAACTTTTATATGTCTTTTTTTTTTTTTTTAGGTTTTTTGAGACAGGGTCTCGCTTTGTGGTTCAGGCTGGCCCTCAGCTCAGCCTCAAACTCACATCACAATCCTCCTGGCTCTGCCTCCCGAGTGCTGGGATTACAGGCATGAGCCACCATGCCCCGCACTGTGGTATGTGGTACTGGTTGCTGCTGGGTGTGGGTCTCCACACCCAGTATTATTATGTGGTTACCGGGGAATCGAACCCGGGTCCTTGCGCTTGCAAGACAGGTGCCAGAACCACTCAGCTAACTCCCCGGCCCTATATGTCATTTTTGAAGTGAAACTTTAAAATTCTCACTGTATAATCATAATAAACCCCTCCATTACTCTTCATAGTTTACAAAGTACTTTCAAACACATACTCTAATAAGATCCTTATAAACTTTGGTTTCTATACATCAAATCCCATTTTATAGAAAAGAAAACTGCAGTGGGAAGAAATCAGGGGACGTGCTCAAGGTCATTCCTCTGGTCTCCAAGGTCATTCCTCTGGAAGCAGCAGCATCGATCTGACCTTCTAAGAGGCCACGTTCCCCCTCGGGCCACACAGAGGAAGGCCGCTCCTTCCTTTCAGAGTTACTTTCTAGCTCCATAAAATTGAAAAGAACACACGAGGGCAGAATGACCTTCGCAGGCTTTATTTCCATCCCCTGACATTTTATGACAGACTGACAGAAGAACGAACGGGTCAGGCTGGGTCTGGATCCTAGGCAATGGTACTGGCAAGAGGGGAAAATATTCAACTTCTGTTTTCATTGTTATACTCGTCCAGCAGGAGAGAAAAGAGGAAGGAAAAATGGTCTTGGCTGGGGCAAAGAGAATCCTGCCAGTAAACCTCCCGCGTGCCAAAGACATCCCCTCAAGTCCCATTAACACCACAACACCAGACCAGAGAGGCACCAAACACTTAATACCGCCACTGACTTTTTGGCAACTTTTAAAAGCAAGACTGTGTTTCTATTAACTAAGGGCTGGGTGGGATATTTGAGGATGGAGAGGCGCTGGGAAGGAACCGGAGTGTGGGAGGGTTTTGCTCTTAAGGACGGAGCTGAACGATGCCGGGTGTGCGACACACAAATTTCCCTACATGAAGATTTCGCTCCTGGTCCATCTCCTAAACTACATATCAAGGGGCTGGGGACGTAGTTTGGTGGTTCTGGCGCCTGTCTTGCAAGCGCAAGGATCCAGGTTCGATCCTCCGGTAACCACATACAATACTGGGCGTGGAGATTCACGCCCAGCAATCAGTACCACATACAACAGTGCCGGGCATGGTGGCTCACGCCTGTAATTCCAGCACTTGGGAGGCAGAGGCAGGAGGATTGCTGTCATGTGAGTCTGAGGCTGAACTCAGGGCCAGCCTGAACTACAAAGTGAGACCATCTCAAAAAAACAAAACAAAACAAAAACTGTAGATCAACCCTAGATGCTCAGATTCTTGTGCCCCCTTGACAAAGAAAGAACTGAAAGCAAAGAGCAGGAAGTGATTCTTTGTAACTAGAGTCCGGGTGTGCTGTGCTGGCCGAACGGAAGCTCAGGAAGCAGCAGCATCATCCACAGAAAGCACGTGAACTTGTCATGCGCGCACACGATCTACACCTGAAGACCCACAGTAAACAACAACAAAAAGAGGCATGGATACAAGTCTCAGGCCATTCACAGCTGCTCTCGGAACACAGAAAGGACTAGCAAAGTCTCCCGACTGCTACTGCAGTAAAACAGTGAGCAGAGCAGCGGTTTTGAGCCCGTGAAGGTAGAGCGAAAACATCAAATGCTCCTGACACTGTAGGGCACGCATATCCTGCGTAGGAAAAATAACCTGATGCTCACCTTCCTACAGAGACATTTTAGTATTTTTTAAAATAAGGGAGCAACAAGTTGTCAGTTTTTCATCTAACTCTGACTTGCCATTTGCAATTACTTTAATCATGTCAGACTATGTAAAAAGGGAGCGTCACAAAATTCTTCAATTTATTTAATTTCCCAAGTTAAATGTTAAAATGATGACCTGATTGTATTCAGTTCTAATGTGGCCCTTTGCATGTGGGAAGGGAATAAAAATGGTACAAGCAAAAGGTCTGAAAAGTTCAAGACTCCTCGGATCAGATTTCTCAATTCAACCACTTAAAAGTGCAGCAATCTGGGGTAACTGTTTTCCTCCCTCCCAGCTCTGACACTTCCGCCACAGCACAGCATCCCACATGGTGTTATCCAAGAGGCCAATGCACTAAAGGGAAAGGGAAGAGCAATTCTGCTAAGATAACATCTGTCAACATAAATAGATCTGCTTTCACACTGAAACAATTCTCCACGGTCCCATTGTTCCACTTTTTTTCAAATAATGGAAAAATCTAATACCAAAGTCATGTTAATAGCTTCATTATGTGATGATAGGGCTAATAAGTTATGTAGTTAACGTTTTGGGGCTATTCTGGTATTTTTAGCATAAGTGAACTTTGGACATAAATTTATGACTATCAAGGCTTTAGTTAGCTAAGTGTGAAGTCCAATCAGGCTGTTTGCAGAATACAGCACGTATGGTCCGTACTCCGGATACTTGGGCTGAGACTGGGTACATCCAGTTCAATATGGGCACCGATAAAGATTAAGAAAGGCAAAGCAAGACCGGTGTTTAGAAACACATTAGGGACAAACTAGAAGGCAGACTTTCAGAAGGTCCTGACGAAGCACAGAGGAGGGGTTAGAAGAATTGATAGGAGAGAGCTAAGAGACCTCTTCATATCAAAAAAGAAGATAAAATTTCCACTGTCACACAAACAGCTGCCATGCAAAGGTCTGAGGGGGTTTGGGAGGCAGGGAGCCCTGGGTGAAGGACAAGAACTCTGGAGAAGCAATGTAGCTACCGGGGTGCACACCAGACTACAGAGGTCATCTCCCTCCAGCTCTTCCCGTGCCCATGGCTGAAAACAAGGGGGGCCCCGTCCTGTAGGCAAGTCCGTTCCTTAGCCGACAAGGTGCTTCCCACAGGAGAACTTTCTCCAGGACTCTGTTGCACTGGCCTACAGACAGGGTCATAGAAGCTGGGAATGAAAGGCCATCACAGGCCTGGACAGACTTGGCCCCACACCACCGTCCCCGCTCCATTTCTAACACTGCCATGTTTGGGAAAATGACAGTCTTCAAAAATGTCCCTCATCTGGCCAGATTGACCCAGATTGGAAGATCTTTTTATACTTTCATACCCAAAATAGTCCTGATGCTTCTGTTCCCCAGCCACCCCGACATCTTATCAGTTTATCAGTCTTAAATCATTGAACTGTTAGCTATGACAGTTATTTCCTTGAGGACTTTTTCTTCCCACAGAACAATTTCTTCAATAACAAGAATAGTCAGAATGGTTTACATATAATCAACACTCACTCCTCCAAGCACTGTGCCAAGGGATTTGCATAATTACATATTTAAGTCATACGATGTCAGTCTTGTGAAAGGCTGGTACCACTGTCTCTTTTGCAGAAGGGGAAATCGAGACAGTGGGCCAACCTTCACTTGTTTTGTTTGCAGACTTTGTGAAGACCCCTGCTCAGATAATAAAGCTTCAGCAACCCAGAGTTTCTGAGCGGTGTTTTCTAACACCAGGAGAGACAGAGGACAAACACTCACTCTGACTTTCTGCAGAACTATTCTCAGCTCTCTGGGTCGCAAGAGGTGGCCGTGTCACCGTTCTGCTGTGACGCGGTGACTGGCCAGTGCTTACCCTGTTGTCTTCCTGGATCTCCCAGTCGCTGGCGAAAGTCACCAGCTGCTGTCCTTGGGAACAGTTCGCAAACTGGAAAAGACTGGAAAACATCCTTCTGTTTTCCTGTGTATCCGGAAAGATGGCATCTTGGAAATTGACTCCATGAGGCAAGAGGTTATAATTTTCATCCATCCTAGAAGGGAGGAGAAAAAAAATCAGAGATGGATCTGGGACGGCTGGAGTAAACCAGCCTTGGTCAAGAGTCACAGGGCTCACGGGAGTCTCACCAAGCTCCTCGTGGTCACCTTGCCAAAAAAGTTCCCACGGTTACTACTTCCGCTTCTCCGCCTCCTGCTTCTTGGTCTAACCTTAAGGTTTTCAGAAGTACGTGTTTGCATGCCTGTCCATCTCCACATCTTTCAGGTCTCCAAAGAGCCTTTTTTTCCTCAGACAGTATCCTGTTTCTACGTGTGAGAAAAGCTGGTTGCAGGGGCTGGGGATTTAGCTGAGTGGGTCTGGCACCTGTCTTGCAAGTGCAAGGACCCGGGTTCGATCCCCGACAACCACATCCATACTGGGTGTGGAGACTCAC